>PISX010014872.1:0-51574 GCA_004024625.1 Mellivora capensis | reverse complement strand
CATTCCCACCAACAGTGTAAGAGGGTTCCCCTTTCTCCACATCCTCTCCAACACACGTTGTTTCCTGTCTTGCTAATTTTGGCCATTCTAACTGGTGTAAGGTGGTATCTCAATGTGGTTTTAATTTGAATCTCCCTGATGGCTAGTGATGATGAACATTTTTTCATGTGTCTGATAGCCATTTGTATGGCTTCATTGGAGAAGTGTTTGTTCATATCTTCTGCCCATTTTTTGATATGATTATCTGTTTTGTGTGTGTTGAGTTTGAGAAGTTCTTTATAGATCCTGGAAATCAACCTTTTGTCTGTACTGTCATTTGCAAATATCTTCTCCCATTCCGTGGGTTGCCTCTTTGTTTTGTTGACTGTCTCCTTTGCTGTGCAGAAGCTTTTGATCTTGATGAAGTCCCAAAAGTTCATTTTTGCTTTTGTTTCCTTTGCCTTTGGAGACATATCTTGAAAAATTTGCTGCGGCTGATATCAAAGAGGTTACTGCCTATGTTCTCCTCTAGGATTCTGATGGATTCCTGTCTCACATTGAGGTCCTTTATCCATTTCGAGTTTATCTTTTTGTACGGTGTAAGAGAATGGTCGAGTTTCATTCTTCTACATATAGCTGTCCAATTTTCCCAGCACCATTTATTGAAGAGACTGTCTTTTTTCCACTGTATATTTTTTCCTGCTTTGAAGAACAGTTGTTTTTAATTCCCCCAAAGAACTGGATAAGGATTTCTCTTTACCTCCAGTACACTGGTGGTACCTTTCACATGGGAGATTTATTTCGGGCTTTCAGGGGGACAGGGAGGAGTCCAAGTTTCCTTGCATAGGCTGACTCTTAAGTAACTTTCATTTAAAATAATCAATCTGCCAAATGGCATGTTTTGGGGGCAGACTGCCCTTGCCCCTTACAGCAGCTTTGGTAGAAATGAAGCTGATATTTGGACCCCTATTACAGTCTTGTATTTGTTTATCAATTGGTTCAAAATTCAGAAAGATGGAATATGAATAATTATCACTTGTGGACCACAATGTAAGGCAGTAATGATCATAGTATTTTCAAGGTAGGTGGAAGTAAAGGGGACAAAAGAAAAAATATTGATTAGCCAGAGGACTTAGGCAGAAAGACGTAAGTGATGTGTTGGGCTAAGAAGGAAGGGGGTAGGTTGCCATAATATGGACGGAATGTTCACATCCTAGCTGCTATAAGAAAGGTATAAAGTTAATTTCAACACAATGAGCTAAATGCTAAACATTATTATAAAGATTCTTTCAAAGAATGGGAGAGGCCAATTTTGCTCTAGAAGCATGTGAGAAAATACAGGGGAAGGATGGTAGGATAATCTTGAAAAATTTTTCAGAGGTGGTATATTCCAAAAGTGGATGGTCCTGTGTGTCAGCAGCATCCACCATATCCAATGCACCAGCCCCTTGGGAGGTAGGAAGAAATGAGGCTGAAAAAGAAGGCACAAGATAATGCTAAAGAATTTGCATTAGGTACTGGAGTCAAGAGGACCCTGAAATTTGCTTCATTGTATAGATTCATATATTACAGCTCATTAGATGTCTCATCCATGAGACTGTGTCCCCCAGGGCTAGGAGCAAATACACCATTTGAAACCTGAGGAAACTTTAGCTGGCAAGAGTTTTTTAAAGAGGAAGAGAGGATGCCTTGCTATTTGGTTCTACATGTGATAAGGATTTCTCCACTAAGGCTTTTCTTGGAGGTACCTGCTTGTTTTTCTCTCAAGGGATGCCTGCCTGCTGCTGGTGCCCTGAAATGAATGCAGTGTCCATGGGGAGTCTGCAGTAAAGATGTATTTCTAGCTACATAGGATGGTGGCAGGGATTGGGGGTAGGGAATTTGCTTTCCAACTTCAGAACTCACCATAATAGGCTTCCCTTTTCCCTTTCTAGTGTTTTCCCAGTCTCCATCTCAGCTTAATTAGTGGGCAATATTGCTGAGAGTCCATGAGCACTAAGAAAAGCCACTTTCTCTGGAATGTTTAATCTGGAATTGATTTTTAAAACCTTCAAACTTGGTGATTATCCTTTTTTCTTCTTTTTTTTAATTTAAATTCAATTAGCCAACATAAGGTACATCATTAATTTTTAATGTAGTATTCAATGATTCATCAGTTGTATATAACACTCAGTGCTCATCACATCCTGTGCCCTCCTTACTGCCCATCCCCCAGTTACTCCATCCTCCCACCCACCTCCCCTTCTGTGACCCTCAGTTTGTTTCCCCAGAGTCAGGAGTCTCTCATGGTTTGGCTCCTTCTCCAATTATCCTAAAGCATCTTTTCTTTTTAAAGATTTTATTTATTTATTTATTTATTTATTTACTTATTTATTTGAGATAGGGTGAGAGAGGCAGCATGAGAGGGAAGACGGTCAGAGGGAGAAGCAGACTCCCTGCGGAGCCAGGAGCCTGATGTGGGACTCAATCTCTGGACTCTGGGATCATGACCTGAGCTGAAGGCAGTTGCTTAACCAACTGAACCACCCAGGTGCCCTACCCTAAAGCATCTTTAAGAGGGGAAATAGAGGGTAGACCAAGACCCTTGAGCTCTACTACATGTCACTTTTCCAGTAACTCCCTTATTTAGTTGGCTACTCCTCAGATTCCTTGTCTCACTACCCACCTAAATACTCATCCTTTTCCAATAGATTCTATAATTTATCTATGTTGTTTACTGTTTCTGTCTCACCTGAATATAAATTACCAGAGGGCAAAGATTTTCCTGTTGTGTTTGCAACTGTATCCTCAGTGCCCAGAACACTGTCTGGCACATAGAATAAATTCAATTAATATTTGTTATATCTGTTTCATTTTGTATGGAAGTCCAGATAGGAAGTACAGCAGACACTGTCAACATGCCTGCCCACCCCATTTTCTCAGCCCATATCCCTTCCAAGCACACTAGCTTGATTTCCAACTGCCAGCACTTTGCATCTCTTTGCTTATGGGGTTTCTTTGGCCATCAGAGACTTCCAGCTCTGCAGCACCTGACAGGCCAGAAGAGCAGAGAATTAGCACTCACAGTGAAGAGCGCACAACTAATGGCTGATTGATGGAGTTGATGGATTAAAACCACAGCTTGCTCCTCCATCAGTAGGTATAACTCTGAGGAAGGTTCATGTTCTGCACTGTCTCCCAGAGTTCCTCAACGCAGTTAAGCTTTAGTTACCCACAGTGTCACTTGCTTGAAACACATTTCTTGTATTAGCCATTTTCCCTTCCCTGACTCACTTTCCATATCCCATGCTCCCATTAGTATTTCCTGGGATCACTTCCCAAACTCAAGTTCTTGTCTCAAGGGCTATTCCTAGAGGAACTCAAGCTCAGATAGAAATTGTTCAATAAGTGCTCAAGTTAATTAATGATTATATTTTTATACTATCTTTTATGCTTATAGGAGTAGGCAGCAAACTAATTGGGTGTGAATGAATTTTGCCTGATGATGTGTTTGTAGGGCGGCAATACTTGAATACCTTTATATATATGGCATGTACTCGATATCCACCTGATGTAGGCATTCACACAGAGGCTTTTGGGTCTGGAGAGTGTGTTCTGAGAGGCAGCAATGGAATTGAGAAGCACAATTCATTCATTCATTCATTCATTCATTCATTCATTTGTTCATTCTAAGATTTTATTTAAATTCAGGTCCAGTTAATATATAGTATAGTATTATTTTCATGAGTAGAATTGAGTGATTCATCACCTATGTACAACACCCAGTGCTTATTGCAACACATGTCCTCCTTAATTCCCATTACCCATTTAACCCCAGCTCCACCTTCTTCCCTCTAGCAGCCCTCAGTTTATTCTCTGAAGTTAAGGGTCTCTTATGGTTTGCCTCCCTCTCTGCTTTCATGTCATTTTATTTTTCTTTCCCTTTCCCTATGTTCATCTGTTTTGTTTCTTAAATTCCACATATAAGTGAAATCATACAGTATATTTCTTTATCTGTCTGACTTATTTTGTTCAGCATATAATATACTCTAGTACCATCCACGTCATTGCAAATGGCAAGATTTCACTTCTTTTTATGGCTGAGTAATATCCCATGGTATATATACGCCACATCTTCTTTTATCTTTATCCATTCATCAGTCAATGAACATTTGGGCTTCCATAATTTTGTTATTGTTGATAGTGCTGCTATAAACATTGGGGTGCATGTGCCCCTTTGAATCAGTGTTTTTGTACCCTTTGGATAAATGCCTAGTAGTATAATTGCTTGGTCATAGGGTAGTTCTGTTTTTAACTTTTTGAGGACTCTCCATAGTGTTTTCCAGAGTAGCTGCACCAGTTTGCATTCCTACCAACAATGCCAGAGGTTTCCCCTTTTTCCACATCCTCACCAACATCTTTTGTTTCCTGAGTTGTTAATTTTAGCCATTCTGGCCAGTGTGAGGTGGTATCTCATCATGGTTTTGATTTGTATTTCCCTGATTATGAGTGATATTGAGCCTTTTTTCATATGTCTGTTAGCCATGTCCTCTTTGGAGAAATATCTGTTCATGTCTTCTGCCCATTTCTTAAACAGATTTTTTTTTTATTTTGGGGGTGTTGAGTTTGATAAGTTCTTTATAGATTTTGAATACTAGCCCTTTCTCTGATATTTCAGTTGTAAATATCTTCTCCCATTCCATGGAGTGCCTTTTAGATTTAATGATTGTTTCCTTTGCTGTGCAGAAGTTGTTGTTGTTTGTTTGTCTTTTATCTTGAGGAAGTCCTAATAGTTCATTTTTGCTTTTATTTCTCTTGTCTCTGGCAATGTTTCTAGGAAGAAGTTGCTCTAGCCCAGGTCAAAGAGGTTGCTGTGTGTGTTCTCTTCTAGGATTTTGATGGATTCATGTCTCACATTTAGGTCTTTCATCCATTTTGAATTTATTTTTGTGTATGGTGTAAGAAAGTGGTCCAGTTTCATTCTTCTGCATGTCACTGTCCAGTTTTTCCAACACCATTTGTTGAAGAGATTGTCTTTTTTCCTAGGAGATAGTCTTTCCTGCTTTGATGAAGATTAGTTGAACACAGAGTTGTGGGTCCATTTCTGGGTTTTCTATTCTGTTCCACTAATCTGTGTGTCAGTACTGTACTGTCATGTGCCAGGACTGTACTGTCTTCATGACTAGAGCTTTGTAATATAACTTAAAGTCCAGAGTCATGATGCTTCCAGCTTTGTTTTTCTTTTTCCAACATTACTTTATCTATTCAGGGCCTTTTTTGGTTGCATACAAATTTTAGAATTCTAGCTCTGTGGAAATTGCTGGTGTTCTTTTGCAACAGATTTCTTTTTCTTTTTTTTTTTTTAAGATTTTATTTATTTATTTATTCGTCAGAGAGAGAACACAAGTAGGCAGAGTGGCAGGCAGAGGCAGAGAGAGAAGCAGGCTCCCTGCTGAGCAAGGAGCCCAATGTGGGACTCGACCCCTGGACCCTGGAATCATGACCTGAGCCGAAGGCAGTGGCTTAACCAACTGAGCCACTCAGGCGTCCCGCAACAGATTTCTATACATGGTTTTTATATCTTGCAACTTTGCTGAATTCCTGTATCAGTTCTAACAATTTTCTGGTGGAGTTTGGTGGGTTTTTTGTTTGTTTGTTTGTTTGTTTGTTTTTAGAGAGAAAGAGAAGGAGCAGCATCAGGAGGGAGGGGGAGAGGGACAGGGAGAGAATCTTTTTTAAAAAGATTTAATTTGTTGAGAGAGAGAGAGAGAATGAGAAAACACAAGCACAGGGAATGGCAGAGGGAGAAATAGGCTCTCCGCTGAGCAGGGAGCCTGACATGGGGCTTGGTTCCAGGACCCTAGGATTATGGCCCGAGCCAAAGGTAGATGCCCAACCAACTGAGCCACCCAGGGACCTCAGACAGAGAGAGAATCTTAAGCCGGCTCCACACACAGTACAGAGCCTGGCACAGGGCTCAGTTTCATGACTCTGAGTTTATGACCTGAGCCAAAATCAAGAGTATGATGCTTAACTGACTGAACCACCCAGGTGTCCCCTTTCAGGTTTTCAACATAGAATATCATGTCATCTGCAAAGAGTGCAAGTTTCACTTCTTCCTTGCTGATTCAGATACCTCTTAATTCTTTTTGTTGTCTTTCCTGAGGCTACGACTTCCAGTACTATATTGAACCACAGTGATGAGAGTGGAAATCCCTGTCATGTACCTGATCTTAGGGAAAAAGCTCTCAGTTTTTCCCCATTAAGTATGATACCAGCTGTGGGATACTAGCTGTTGTATATGATCTGTATAATGTTGAGGTACATTCCTTCTATCCTTGCTCTTTTGAGGGTTTTTAACAAGAAAGGATGCTGTATTTTGTCAAATACTTTTTCTGCATCAATTCAGAACATCATATGCTTCTTAACATTTCTTTCATTAATATGGTGTATCATGTTGTTTGATTTGTGAATATTGAATCACCCATGTAAGCCCAGGAATAAAACCCACTTTATCATGAAGAATAATTCTTTTAATGTACTATTAGATTCTATTAGCTAGTATCTTTTTGAGAATTTTTGTATCCATATTCATTAGGGATATTGGTCTGTCATTCTCCTTTTTAGTGGGGCCTTTGTCTGGTTTTGGAATCAAGATAGTGCTGGCCTCATAGAATACATTTGGGAGTTTTCTTTCCATTTCTATTTTTTGGAACAGCTTCAGAAGAGTAAGTATTAATTCTTCTTTAAATGTCTGGTAGAATTCCCCTGGAAGCCATCTGGCCCTGGACTCTTGTTTGTTGGGAGATTTTTATTACTGATTCAGTTTCTTTGCTGGTTATGAATCTGTTTGATTTTTCTATTTCTTCCTGTTTCAGTTTTGGTAATTTCTATGTTTCTAGGAATTTATCCATTCTTTCCAGATTGACTGCCCAATTTGTTAGCATATTAATTGCTCATAATATTCTCTTATAATTGTTTGTATTTCTGTGTGTTGGTTGTATTCTCTCCCTTTCATGCATGATTTTATTTATTTGGGTCCTTTCTCTTTTCTTTTTGATAAGTCTGGGAAGGGGTTTGTCACTTTGTTAATTCTTTCAAAGAACAAGTTCCTAGTTTCATTAATCTGTTATACTGTTTTGTTTTGTATTTATTTCTATATCATTGATTTCTGCTCTAATCTTCATTATTTCCCCTCTCCTTCTTGATTTAGGCTTTCTTTGCTGTTCTTTTTACAGCTCTTTCTGGTGTAAAGTAAGTTGTGTATTTGTGACTTTTCTTGCTTCTTAAGGAAGGTCTGTATTTCTATGTACTTTCCTCTTTTCACTGCCTTTACTACGTCCCAAAGATTTTAGACTGTTGTGTTTTCATTCTCATTTGTGTCCATGTATTTTTTTAAATGACTTCCTTAATTTTCTGGTTAACCTATTCATTCTTTAGAAGGACATTCTTTAACCTCCATGCATTTGTGGTCTTTCAAATTTTTTCCTGTGGTTGACTTCATGTTTCATAGTGTTGTGATCTGAAAGTACACATGGTATGATTTCAATTTTTTGTATTTGTTGAGGCCTGATTTGTGATCCCATTTGTTATCTATTCTGGAGAAAGTTCCATGTGCCCTTGAAAAGAAAATGTATTCTGCTGTTTTAGGGTGATATGCTCTGAATGTATCTGTTAAATCCATCTAGTCCAGTGTTTGTTGATCTGCTTTTTTTTTTAAAGATTTTATTTATTTATTTGAGAGAGAAAGAGAGAGTGAGTATGAGTGGGGAGAGGGGAGGAGGAAGGAGAAGCAGACTTCTTGTTGAGCAAGGATCCTGACATGGGGTTTGATCCCAGGACACTGGGATCATGACCTGAGCTGAAGGCAGATGCCACACTGGTGCCTCATGATCTGCTTAGATGATCTGTCCATTGCTGTGAATGGGGTGTTGAAGTCCCCTACCATTATTGTATTATTATCAGTGGATTTCTTTAAGTTTCTTATTAATTGATTTATATATTTTGCTGCTCCCAGGTTAGGAACATAAATATTTACAATTATTAGGTATTCTTAATTAATTATTAGGTCTTAATTATGATGTAGTATCCTTCTTCATCTCTTATTACAGTGTTTGTCTTAAAATCTAGTTTGCTTTATATAAGTATGGCTACTCTGGCTTTCTTTTGATGTCCATTAGCATGATAGATGGTTCTCCACCCCCTCAGTTTCAATCTGTAGGTGTCTTTGGATCCAAACTGAGTCTCTTGAAGCAGTATAGCAATGGGTCTTGTTTATCTATTCTGATACCCTAAATCTTTTTGATTATAGCACTTTGTCCATTACATTCAGAGTAATTATTGATAGCTATGAATTTAGTGCTATTTTATTACCATTAAAGTCTTTGTTCCTGTAGATTGTATATTCCTTTCTAGTCTTTGTTGCCTTTGGTCTCTCTTTCCAAGAAGCACACTTTAAAAGGCTTTGATGTTACAATCACACACTAGAATATTATTCAGCAATGAATAGAAATGAAATACAAATATATGACAAAACTTGAACAAATCTTGAAGACATTATACTAAGTGAAAGAAGGAAATCACAGATGATCTTATATTGTATGATTTCATTTTTATGAAATTTTCAGAATAAGGAAATCTGTAGAGACAGGAAGTAGGCTAGTTGTTGCCTGTGCTTTTCAGGGGGTGGAGGATCTGGGATTTTGATGACTGTGGAAAGTCGGATTTGTTCTTGGGATAATGAAAATGGTCTAAAGATTGTGGTGATGAGTGGACAATTCTATGAATATGTTAACATCCATAGAATTGCACACTTCACATGGATAAATAATGTAGGATGTGAATTATATATATCAGTAAAGCTGTTTTAAGAAAAGATTTTGATATCTGGCAAGTTTGGAATCAAGTTCTTAGTATACAATATGTTTGCCATGCATGAGTTAAATGAGCTGTGCCGGTAAATGGCCAGTGAGGGAAAAGAATGATGAATCTTCTGTGTCTGGTTTCTCAGGAAAAGGTAGGTCGGGTTCAAATGAGGGAAGAGAAGTAAGGATGAGGGGTATTTTGGTCTGAGGAACAGAGAGAGCAAAGTACAGAAATGAATAATAATAGTAAAAACTTCCCCTTATGGAGTGCCTGCTGTGTAACAGGTTCTATACTAGGCATTTTGCCACCATTATCTTTTATTTCATAATACTTCATGGTAGTTACTATTATCTCTTTTGCAAAAGAACTATGGGTTAACTGATTAACCCATGATCACCAAGCTAGTGAGTCCAGACATAAAATCCAAAACCCAGGTCTGTCTTCATCTGGAGATTGCACACTTCCCATTACCAACTCTATACTAATCATGGGGCTTCTGTTTGCCAAGCACACTTCTAACCTCTGTGTATATGTTAGCTAATTTAAACTATACTGGGGGCGTGCCAGATGAAAAAAATCAAAGTGTGTTAGGGATAGATTGATAAACAGAGATTTGGAACAGATATTTCTTCAAAGTTCTCTAAGTTTTCTAAAATTGTAAAATCAGATAATTCCATTATTTGTGTGTGAATTAGAATTTTTTGTAGAATATCATTAGTTATTTTGCTTTTGAAAGATAACTGGCATGGCTAAGGAGAATTAAAATATTGGGCTGTCTGCAAATTATTGAAGGTAACAAAGAAGCTATTTTGCAATATGTTTGAACTTTACCTTTTTTCTAAAATGTAGTCATTAAATATTTATGATATAGGACTGCCATGATATGTTCTACAAATGTGAATCTCTGTTCTGTAGTAATAATACATTGGAAGGGATACTAAAGAATAAATGCAGCAATACTGTTGCTGAGGTTTTATTACAATGTTTCTATCTTGAGAGAATGTGTTATAGAACCAGGGTGCTGGCAGTGAACATGGAAAAGAAGGGCAGGATTATAAAAGATGATGTAAAGGAAGAGGTAGTAAAAGGACTTGTTGAGGATAGCCTGAAGAGAGAAGGGTATCAAAGGCAGCTTTGAAGTCTAGAGCCTTGGAAACTGGCCTATTATCCATTCCTCTCCCCCCTATCCAAAAGACCCTGAGAAGTGATAGCTTAACAGGTTAATTTAGCATTTTGGTATTTCCTAAAGGGTGGAGAAATTGACAAGTTAACTTAATCCTCTGAACTCTAAAGCAAACAAGCTTTGAAGGTTTGTGCAGTGTCCTAGTCTGTAACCACGAGAGCTGTGCTATAGTTCTTTTATTCAGGGCAGTCTTACAAAATGTTTTGTGTGGTTAGAACATTCAAAGAATAATAGATCCATTTCAAGAGCTAATTTCCTTGGTATTCAAATCATAATCCATTTGATTCACTTTCTTTTTTATTTTTTAAATAAATTAAATTTTTAAATTAAATTTATTTTAATTCCATAATAGTTAACATATGGTGTTATATTTGTTTTAGGTGTACAATATAATAATTCAACACTTACATACATCACCCAGTGCTCATCACAAGTGCACTCCTTAGTCCCCACCACCTACTTCACCCATCCCATTCCCACTTCTCTAGTAACCATCAGTTTGGTGTTTATAGTTAAGAGTTTATTAATTGGTTTGCCTCTCTCTCTCTCTCTTTTTTTTCCCTTTACTCTCTTGTTTTTTTTTTCCTTAAATTCCACATATGAGTGAAATCACATGGTATTTGTCTTTCTCTGACTTATTTGTCTAACATTATACTCCCTAGATCATCCATGTCATTGCAAATGGCAAGATGTCATTCTTTTTTTAAAAAGATTTTATTTATTTATTTGACAGACAGAGATCACAAGCAGGCAGAGAGGCAGGCAGAGAGAGAGAAGGAAACAGGCTCCCCACCGAGCAGAGAGCCTGATACGGGGCTCGATCCCAGAACCCTGAGATCATGACCTGAGCCGAAGGCAGAGGCTTTAACCCACTGAGTCACCCAGGCACCCCAAGATGTCATTCCTTTTTATGGCTGAATAATATTTCATTATATATACATATGTGTGTGAGTGTGTGTCTGTGTGTGTGTATGCTTCTTTGTCCATTCATCTGACGATGGCCACTTGGGCTGCCTCCGTAATTTGGCTATTGTAAATAATGGTGCAATAAACATAAGGGTGTGTGTGTCATTTTGAATTAGTGTTTTTATATTTTGGGGATAAATACCCAGTTGTGGGATTCCTGGATCATAGGGTAGTTTTATTTTAAACTTTTTGTGTATTCTCTGTACTCTTTTCCACAGTGGCTATACCAGTTTGCATTCCCACCTACAGTGCACCAGGCTTCCTTTTTCTCCACATCCTCACTAATACTTGTTCCTTGTGTTTTTGATTTAGTTTTCCACAAGTAGTGATGAAAATAATACTCATTGTGAAACTTCTAGAAACACATGTTCCTTTCACTTCTTAGAAAGGGAAGGAACTAGTTACTTTTGCCAGTTCTGTAACTCTCTGGGGATGAAGAGGAAAAGAGAAGAAGCAGTTACTTTTATTTGTTGCTGCTTAAAACTAGAGAGATTTAACCTTGCCTGGTTGCCTTTGACCATTCACTATTCTAGACCCTTTTAAGAAGCAATGTGCTATTTCTTTATATTTCCTCTTCTTTAGGATTTTACAAGCCCTAAGCTCTTTACTTTTTCCTATTCTTCTAACAAACAAATTATTTTTTCCTTTTCTTCCTTTGTAGTCAACTATAATAGAAAACTATTAATTTCAACATAATCTCCCAGAATGTTTGATATCCTTGCATTTTCTTACTTTTTAAAAGGTATTTACCCCTATTTTCAATGTAATTTTTGTGATATCTGTACTTTTATGATGTTGAATTTGGTACTATGCCATGTAAATTGTGAATCTTTCAGAAAGGAGAAAGTGAAGTCGCACTTAGGAATTTACAATTAGATGAAAGGGAAAGCCTCTAGAAGAAAAGAATGAGAAATACATGTATAAGAAAAGAGTTAGTTTCAGGAATTAGAGGACAGAGGAAGTAACTTTCATTTTTTATTTTTTTATAGTTTTTTTCATTATGTTGTGTCAGTCACCATATAGTACATTAGTTTTTGATGTAGTGTTCCATGATTCATTGTTTGTTTATAATACCCAGTGCTCCATGCAATGTATGCCCTTATGTGTGATATACACATACAATGGAATATTACTCAACCATCAGAAAGGATGTTTTTTAGTCTTCATTTGAAAGTCTTTCACCTGCTTGGTTAAGTTTATTGCTAATTTCTCTCTCTTTTTCTCTCTCACTCTTTCTCTCAAACATCAAACCAAATAACTTCTTTGCAGCACAGGAAATAGCTAACAAAATAAAAAGGAAACCTACAGTATGTGAGAAAATAATGCAAACCTTATGTGTGATAAGAGGCTAATATCCAAAAACTATAAGGAACTCCTACAACTCAATAGGAAAAAAGAAGAAAAGAAAAAAAAGGAGAAGGGACTCCAGATGACTTGATTAAAAATGGCCAAAGAACTTGATTAGACATATCTAATGTCTAATTTCATCTTCTTTGGAAGATGTACAAATAGGTAATAAAATGTACAAATGGGTAATAATTGCTCAGCATTAGTAATCTTCAGGGAAATGCAAATGAAAAACCACAATGAGAAATCACCTCATACCTTATAGGATGGACATTATCAAAAAACAAAACAAAGCAAAAACAAGAAATAAGAAGTGTTAGTGAGAATATGGAAAAATTGGAATGCTTTTATACTATTGGTGGGAATGTAAAAATAATACAGTTGCTATGGAAAACAGTATGGAGATTCCTCAAAAAAAATAAAAAATGCAAATACCATGTAATCCAGCTGTCCCATTTTGGGGTTATTTATTCAAATGATTTGAAAACAGAATCTTGAAGAGATATCTGTAGTCCTATGGTTATTGTAGTATTATTCACAAAAACTATAATGTGGAAGCAACCTAAATGTCCATCAATGGATGAATGGATAAAGAAAATGTGATTTATACATATAATGGAATTATTTTTTTAATATTTTATTTATTTGGCAGACAGAGATCACAAGTAGGCAGAGAGGCAGGCAGAGAGAGGAGGAAGCAGGCTTTCCACCGAGCAGAGAGCCCGACGTGGGGCTCGATCCCAGGACCCTGGGATCATGACCCAAGCCGAAGGCAGAGGCTTTAACCCACTGAGCCATCCAGGTGCCCTATATAATGGAATTATTATACAGGCTTTAAAAAAAGTAAATAGGGGCGCCTGGGTGGCTCAGTGGATTAAGCCTCTGCCTTCGGCTCAGGTCATGATCCCAGGGTCCTGGGATCGAGCCCCACATCGGGCTCTCTGCTAAGCGGGGAGTCTGCTTCCTCCTCTCTCTCTGCCTGCCTCTCTGCCTACTTGTGATCTCTCTCTGTCAAATAAATAAATAAAAAAAATAATAAAATAAAAAAAGTAAATATTTTCATGTGCGACAACATAGATGAACCTTGAGAACACTGTGCTAAGTGTAAGCCAATCACATATGGACAAATACTGCACAATTCCCCTTATATGAGGTATTGAAAATGGCCCAGGTACAAAAGACAGATTCGATATCTGAAAATCAATCAATGTAATCCAACATAATCAATAGGCTAATGAACAAAAATGATATTATCATATCAATTGATGCAGAAAGAGCATTTGAAGAAATCCAACAACCATACATGAAAAAGAAACTCCAACCAAACTCTTTCATCAAGTTAGAAAAACAGGGGACAACCTCAAATTATAAAGATAATTTACCAAAAAAATCTACACATAATCTCATAATTTATGATGCACAAATTAATGCTTTACACCTAAGATCAGGAATGTGGAATAGATGTCCCCTCTCACCATCTTATTCAATTTAATTCTGGGTGTTCTGACCACTGCAGTTAGGCAAACAAAATAAAAAACCATCCAGTTTAGGAAGAAAGAAGTATAATTGTCTCTGTTTGCAGATTATGTGACTGTCTATGTGGGACATCCCCCCCAAAATCTACAAAAGTGCTTCCAGAACTAGTAAGTGAGCTCAACACTGTTGCAAGATACATGAATCAATGACATGTCTATAGATTAAGAACAAACTTGTAAAAACCAATATTAAAAACAAAATACCATTTATAATTGCTTGATGAAAATGAAATACTTAGGCATAAACTTAACAAAAGATGAAAAGGACCTGTATTATGAAAAATTATAATATGCTTATGAAAGAAATCAAAGAAAACCTAAATAAATGGAGACACATAGTAATGATGTCAGTTCTGCTTAAATTGATATGTCAGTTAAATGCAATTCCTACCAAAATCCCAGGAAGGATTTTTGTAGAAATATATGTTTATTTTAAAATTTATATGGAAAGGCCTAAGTCCTAGAATAGCTACAACCATCTTGAAAAGGAAGACAAAGTGAGAGGAATCTCTCTACCCAATTTAAGTTTCATTGTATAACTATAGTAATCAAGACAGTGTGGTATTGATTGAGTGATAGACACCTAGGTTAGTGGGACAGAATAGAGACCCCAGAAATAGACCCCTATGTTTATCCTACTGATTTTTGACAAAGATTCAAAAACAGTTCAAAGGAGGGAGGATAGCCTTTTTGACAAATAGTGCTAGAGCATTTATATATCTGTTGGGAAGAGAGAGAGAGAAAGAGAGAAAGAAAAGAACCTTGACCCAAATTTCACGTCTTACACAAAAATTAACTTCAAATGGATCACAGTTAAATGTAAATTATAAAACTAAGTATCCTTTAGAAATTAACATAGCAGAAAATCTTTGGGATCTAAGACTAGGCAAAGTCTTCTTACACTGGACACTTAAAATATAATACATAAAAAGAAAAATTAATAAATGAACTTCATCAAAACAAAAAACCAGGTGAAGAGAAGAAAAAAGTAAGTGAAAGAGTGGGAGATACAAATTTAGTGCCATTGTATTGCCTGCAAAGTCCCTGTTTCTGTAGATTGTCTCTGTTACTTTCTGGTCCATATTACTCTTGGGGTCTTTCTTTTCTTACAGTATCCCCCTTAATATTTCTTGCAGGGCTGCCTTGGTAGTCACATATTCTTTTAGTTTCTGTCTGTCCTGTAAATTCCTTATCTCTCCTTCCATTTCTGAATGATAGCCTTGCTGGGTAAAGTATTCTTGGCTGCATGTTCTTCTCATTTAGTACCCTGAATATATCTTGCCAGGCCTTTCTGGCCTGCCAGGTTTCTTTGGATAGGTCTGATGTTATTCTGATGTTACTCCCTCCATAAGTAAAGAATCTTCTCTTCCTAGATGCTCTCAGGATAGCTTCTTTGGCTTTAAGATTTGCAAGCTTCACTATTATATGTGGGGTGTTATAAGCAACTAGTGAATGATTGAACACTGCATCAGAAAACTATGATGTACTATATGTTGGCTAATTGAACTTAATAAAAAAAAGTTGCATTCTACACAGAAAAAAAAAAGAGTGGGAGATAATAATTGCTAATCACACGTCTGAAAAGGAACTAGTACACAGAATATATAAAGAATTGTTAAAACACAATAGTATAAAATAATCCAATTAGAAAATGAGCAAAAGACATGAACAGATATTTCACCAAAGAAGATATATAGATAGCAAATAAACATGTGAAAGATGTTCATCTTCATTAGCCAGTAGAAAATTAAAATTAAAACCACAGTGAGGTTTTACTATATCAGATCAAATTGACTAAAATAAAAAATTAGTGGCAATACCAAATGGTGGCAGGTATTATAAGAAACTGGATTAGTCATACATTGTTGGTGGAACTGTAAAATGGTACAGCCAATGTGGAAAACAGTTTCATAAAAAACTAAACATACATATAGCATACAACCCAGCAGTTGTTTTCGGCATTTATTCCAGAGAAATGAAATTTATTTTTATACAAAAACCTGTACACAAATGTTAATAATAGCTTTATTCAGACTGGGCAAAAACTGAAAATAACACTAAACAACCCTGATGACATTCAACAGGTGAATGGTTAAACCACCTGTGGTGATTCCATACCATGGACTACTACTCAGCAATAAAAAGGAATGAATTGTTGATACATAAAACATCTTGGATAGATTTCCAGAAAATTCAGAGTGAAAAAAGTCAATTTAAAAATT
This sequence comes from Mellivora capensis, assembly GCA_004024625.1. Classification (NCBI taxonomy): domain Eukaryota; kingdom Metazoa; phylum Chordata; class Mammalia; order Carnivora; family Mustelidae; genus Mellivora; species Mellivora capensis. The sequence continues at coordinate 35,498 of PISX010014872.1, read as the reverse complement.
TACATATATATCATTTCATTTGTGTAAGGTTCTTGAAATGACAAAGAGAACAGATTAATGGTTGTCAGCTGTTAGAGACTGTGGCAGATGATGGGAAGGAAGTGGGTACAGTTATAAAAAGGTTGCATGACGTATCCTTTTAGTGATCAAACTATTCTGTGTCTTGGCTACAGTGGTGGATTCATGAATCTACACATGTGATAAAATTGCAGTGAGCTGAATAGACCAAATATATCTTTCTATATAGGGCACATGGGTGGCTCACTCATTTAAACATTTGACTCTTGATTTTGGCAAAATTCTTGTTCTTGGGGTCGTGGGACTGAGCCCTGCATCAGACTGTGCACTGAGCAGGGACCTGCTTAGGATTCTCTCTCTCCCTCTGCCCCTCCTCCCATGTGCTCCCCCGCTCTCTCTCAAATAAATAAATCTTAAAAAGATAAGAGATTCTGTAATCAACTTTATGCTCCTAAACTTGAAAACTTATATAAAACAAATAATTCCCTAGAAAAATAGAGTATTAAAACTGACAAGTAGAAAACAATACTTAAATAATCACTAAGGAATCTGAGTCAGTTGCTAAAGATTCACTTCTACACAAATACAGAATGGTAGGCTTAAATGATTTTATGGATTAATTCTACCAAATGTTTAAGGAACATAGAATTTCTATCTATAGATTCTCCAGTCAATAGAAAATGAAGAAACACTCAATTGTTTTATTGAAGCTAATATAATCTTCATACAAAAAACAGACATGGGCATTTTATTTTTTTTAATTTTTAAAAAAATTTTATTTATTTATGTATTTGACAGACAGAGATCACAAGTAGGCAGAGAGGCAGGCAGAGAGAGAGAGAGAGAGGCAGGCTCCCTGCTGAGCAGAGAGCCCTATGCAGGGCTCGATCCCAGGACCACCCCGAGATCATGACCTGAGCCGAAGGCAGAGGCTTAACCCACTGAGCTACCCAGATGCCCCAACATGGGCATTTTAAGACAGAAAAATTGCTGGCTATTCTCACTAGATAATATAAACAAAATATCTTAAATAAAATATCACAGAAGTATTTCCATAATTATAAAAATATTACCAGTGATATTTTACTTAGTATGTTTGCATTTTAATGTCTTAAAATATGCAATACAACCAGCTTAGGTTTAACTCAAGCAGAAAAGTGTAACTAGTTCAGGGAAAGAAAAATACCATATGATTTCACTCATATGTGGAATTTAAAATTTTTTAATTTATTTGTCAGAGAGAAAAAGAGCTGCAGGCAGAGGGAGAGGGAGAAGCAGGCTCCGGCTCAGCAGGGACCCCAATGTGGGACTCGATCCCAAGACCCTGGGATCAGGACCCGAGCTGAAGGCAGATACTTATACAGCTGAGCCACCCAGGCATCCCTTATAATATACAATACAACCAGGTTAGGTTTAACTCTAGCACAAAAGTATAACTAGTTCAAGGAAAGACAAATACCACATGATTTCACTCATATATGGAATTTAAGAAACAAAAAAATGAACAAAGAAAAAAATAGAGAAATCTGAAAACAGACTCTTAACTCTAGAGGACAAAAAGATGGTTCCAGAGTGGAGAGGGGTGGGGGAATGGGTGAAGTAGGTGATGGGGATTAAGGAGTAAACTTGCTGTGATGAGCACAGGGTGATGTATGGAAATGTTAAATTACTATTATCATGCACCTGAAATTAATATAACACTCTGTTAATTATAGTAGAATTTTTTTAAATGTGTAACTAATGAATTGAATAAATAGAACTCATGGAGCATAATCAGAAACAACTTTGATTCCCATATTGCCACTTTAAGTCCACTCTGTGGGACTAGATCTTATTTTGTCTTGATCACAGCTAAGGCAGTTCCATGACTCTTGAGCATTTTGATTATGTTTTGTGACAGAAGAGTCTCAGTTTAATTTAAAACCAGTAATAATTAAAGCTTTAATATTTCTTTAAAGTTATATCTTCTTCCATGTCATATAAGGCACATTCTGGGGTGGGCAGCTGAAGTAAGAAAGGGGATATGGCCAGTATCTTCTCACTCTCTCCACAAAGTACATCTAACCCTTCTCTTACATATTGCTTATGAGGGTTTGTGATCCCTCTAGAATTGCACCAGAGGTGCAGGTGAGAAGAGGAAGAATGAGTTCTTTCTTGATTAAACTTCCATGAACTAGCATCAACACTGTCTGAACCTAGCTCATGTTTAAAACTAATTTGTTTTCTTATGGAGTACTCTTATGGCCTTTTCTGAGACCTTTCTGTCCTTCATATTTCTCAAGCAGCATCAACAGCCAATATACTGTGCCTCCTAGGATCTGGGTGACACATTTCAAACCTCCAAGTGCTTCCACTGAAGGTCCTTTCCCAAGGCCCCAGGTAAATATGAGCCCTGCTCCCAAGCCATTCTACCAAGAGAGATTTAGATCCATAGAATGCCTACAACTTTTTTCTAGTTCTCTCCTAATTTCCAAGCCTTTACTTGTCTTATCCAGCTTCTTTTAGATGTGGGGATTGGTGATCAGCTAAGGTCACAAAACTAGTTTGCAACTACCTCCTTTACAAAACCAGCAAGGTGGTCTTACACCTCTCATGGAATTGTATTGTCTTTGGACCTCAGCCAACAGAGATTAAAATAGTCCGTTTTAAAATCCTATTTCACAAGATTGGCTTACCATTAGGAAAATTCATTCATGTAGTTCAACACAATAAACAAGTAAAGGAGAAAAATGAATTATTATCTTAATAAAAGCAGAAAAATCATTTGACAGAATTCAGTATATATTTATGACTTAGAAATCACTTACAAATGAACAATACAAAAGAATTCCTTAACCTGATTAAAAGTATCTATAAAAAATTCCATAGTAAGCACCATACTTAATGACATAGTACTTAAGGCTAGCATCCTCATTTTTAAAATAAGGATCAAGGCAAGGATCCCATTGGTTTTACTTCATTTCAACATTCGATGGAAATTCTGTCTAACATGGTAAGACAAGAATTTTTAAAAAAGAATAAAATATATTAGACTAGGAAAGCAAGCTAAAACCATTTATAGAGTATGCAATCATCTATAATGAAGACCCAAGAAAACCTATAGAAAAATTATTAGGATTGATAAGAATATTCAGCAAATTAACAAAACATAAAGTTAATACATGAAACTCAGGTGTGGAATTTAAGAAACAAAACAACTGATCATGGGGAGGGAAATAGAGGAAGACCAAGAAACAGACTCTTGGCTATAGAGAACAAACTGATGGTTATCAGAGGGGTTGTGGGTGGGGGGAATGGGTAAAGTAGGTGATAGGGATTAAGGAGGGCACCAGGTGTTGCATGGAAGTGTTGAATCACTGTATTGTATGCCTGAAATTAATATTGTACTGTATGTTAACTAATGAATTAAAATTAAAAAACTTGAAGGGAAAAAATTAATATGTGAAAATCTATTGCATTTCATCAATAACAAAGTTAGAACATGTAATTTTAACAGGATGTTATTTTTAATAGCAATTTAAAAAGGTACCCACAAATAGATGTAACAAAAGATGTACACCACCTTAATGGAAAAAAAAGTATAAGCCATTATTACAAGACCAAGGAAAACTTAAGGAAATGATGAGAAATACCATGTTTATGATGGAGAAAATTCAATGATCATAAATATGTTAATTGTTCTAAAATGAATCTAAGAATTCAATTCAGTCCCAATCAAAACACATTCATGGGAGTAATAAACCTTAATTTTGGAGTGGGGGAAATGTGAGAAGGGATATATAAGAACTTCCCATTCTTTATAATATTTTATTTCTTAAACTAGGTAGTTGATACATAGGTGTTCATTAAATTTTTTTCTTTTTCATATTTTTGAAATATTAAGTTTAGGAAAATAGTGCAGAATACACAATTTTGGCATTGTACTTGTATCTTTTTTGAAAAAAGATTTTATTTATTTATGTGCCAGAGAGAGCGTGAGCACAAGTGGGGGAACAGCAAGCAAAGGGAGAAGGAGACGCAGGCTCCCTGCTGAGCAGAAAGCCTGTTGTGGAACTTGATCCCATGACCCTGGGATCATGACCTGAGCTGAAGGCAGACACTTAACTGACTAAGCCACCCAGGCACCCTGTACTGGTATCTTTTTTAAAAAATTTATTTATTTATTTGACAGAGAGAAATATCACGAGTAGGCAGGTGGGGGGAAGCAGACTCTCTGCTGAGCAGAGAGCCCGATGTGGGGCTTGATCCCAGGACCCTGAGATCATGACTTGAGCTGAAGGCAGAGGCTTAACCCACTGAGCCACCCAGGTGCCCCTAGATTTTTATCCATATGTGTTTGCATACTGGATTCTCTATCCCTTATACCTGTGTGACCTGAAACAGGTAATCAATGTTTCTAAGCCCTCAGTTTCCACATCTATAAAATGTGGTTGTCATAAGCAATTAAAAAATTAAAAAAATTAGGGGCACCTGGTTGTCAGTTGGTTAAGGGTCTCCTTCGACTCAGATCATGATCCCAGGGTCCTGGGATGAGCCATGTGTCAGGCTCCCTGCTCAGCAAGGAGTCTGCTTCTCCTTCTTCCTCTCCTGCTCCTCCCCCAACTTGTGCTTGCACTCTCTCTCTCAAAAATAAATAAATAAAAACATTTTTAAAAATAAGTAAAATTTAAATGAGAGGATAAAGCATGATCTCAGTAATTTTATTTTATTCCTTTGTAAGGGGAGATTGTTAATGTAGTTCAGATGGTGAAGCATCTGAGAATCACAATGACCTTTGAGAAAACACCTCGAAATTATGACATATATAACTCAATCTTGTGAATTAGGAGTAGTTTTTCTCAAAGTAAATATGGCCTATGATTGCAACACATAACAACCACATGCATGAATAGAAAGAATTTCTAAATTACTCCACTAGTCTGCATTTGCTGCCACTTTAATAATTTTGTCATTTGCAGTCCCACCAGTCAGTGTGAGAAAACTTCATTGATGGAATTATAAAATTGAAAAATTTGTATCTATTTGTCTAACTTTTCCCCTGTGAGTTGAGGAAAGAGCACCAATACTGGAGTCTACTTGAAGAACCCTCAGCAAAAATTCCTGGGTTGCAAAGCAAACAGAATATTAAAGAGGAAATCAGAGTGGCTCCACCCAGAAGAATGAAAACATCTTTAAACACTCCTCTCAACTTAATCAACATGGCAAATCTTTCTTGAAAGGTTTTCTGGCTTATTGGTGAAAATTTCTTTATTATTAAATACTAGGTCAAACATTCCTTCATTTTAAAGATGGAAATGCTGTTTTAAAATCCAAATCAGAAACTGGAATACCTAACATCTTCTGGACTAAATTTAAAATGGCACATCAACAAAGCACATTCGGATAGTGAGTTATATAAAGTAGAAATCAGAAAAACTACTTCTTAAAGTGGAAATGCCTAGGCATTCTAGATTTTGTGGTGTATGTATTTTAATTAATGTACAGAGATCCTTGTAAATAAAGGCTTGCTGGTACATAGACTTTCCCATTATGACTTGAATCTACTCCTTAAAGAAAACAGACATTCCCATGTACTTTGTTCCATAAAAGTATACCCTATTAAGACAACAATAGTCTTCTTTCTCAAGGCTGTTCAAGAAGTTATTGATTAATTAATTCAACAGTATTTGCTGAGGACTTACTAGGTTAAACCACTGTTCTGGACAGTGGAGGTAGAGCAATACACAAAATAAAGTTGGTTACTGGATATGTATTTTAATGTTAGTGATATTATAAAAAGGAAATTAACCAGCGCATTAGAATAAAATTATGGGTGATGCCATTTAAGGCAGAGCGAACAAGGAAGACCTCAACTTGGAGATATTTGAGTAGAGACCTAAATGAACTGAGAGTGAGTTACGTGAAGATATTGGGGAAGACAGTCCCTGAGAGAGAATAGAATGTCAAGTGCAAAGTTCCTGAGGTGGGAATGTATTTGTTGTGCTAGAGGAAGAGCAAGAGGCCAGTGTGTGGTTTGAGCTTGGTGAAAAATAGACCTAGTGGTAGGAAATGAGGCCAGAGAAATAGCCAGAGGCCACAAAGTGAAGTGCTTTGTAAACCACAATAAAGACTAGATTTTATTGTAAGTGTCATGGGAAACCACTGCAAAGTTGTGAACATGGGAATGACATACACTGACTTAGACTTTTTAACGGTCATTCTAAAAACTCTAGGAGAATGAACTATAGAGAGATTAACAGTGAAAGGTAGAAGACAGTGTCAGAAGTTACTGTAGTAATCCAAGAACATGAAAGATCATGGTGTCTGTGACCTGGAGTACTTGTCGAAGTGGTGGAATGAGTGAGGGTAGAATCTGCAGGATTTGCTGATAGATTAAATGTAGTTTGTAAGAGAGAGAGTGTAAAAGATGACTACAACTTTCATGATTTGAGCAAATGTATGATAATGGTGCGTGTCTTAAATTTAAACAGAATACCCTAGACTGATGGCTTATAAATATAAAAAATTTTATTTTTCATTGTTCTAGAGAGTGGGAAGACTAAGATCAAGATGTTGGCAGATTTGGTGCCTTGTGAAGGCCCATTTCCTATTTCATAGACAACTGTCTTCCTGCTATGTCCTCAAATGACAAAATGAGTGAAGGACATTTCTAGGATCTCCTTTATAAGGGTACTAACTTCATACATGGAGGTTCCACCCTCATCTCTCAATCACTTCCAAAAGGCCCCACCTCTTGATACCATTACATTGGGGGTTAATATTTCAACATATTAATATGGGAGGGGGGGATACAAACATTTAATCTATACCAGCGCCATGTATTGAGATGGGAAACATTTAGTGAGAAAGGAAACACTGAAGAGGGAGCAAGAAGGGGAGAATCTGGGGTTCATCTTTGCATGTTAATTTTGAGGTCTTTAATAGAAATCCAAGAGTGAGCAAGAGATAGGAGCCTGGAATTCAGGAAGAGTTTGGAGCTGGTATATTAAATTATATTTAAAGCAAAATGAAATCATTTAGAGAAAAAGTGTAGAGAGGAGAAGATGTATGAGGACTGACTCCTGGGCATTTTGACCGAAAGAATTATGAAAAAAAAAATTGTAAAGGAGACTCAGAAGAGCCAGCCATCAAGGAAAGCAAAGCCAGTCCTGAAAGCCAAATTAAGAGTTTTGTGAAGGAGAGAATGACCAAATATGACAAATGATGCTAAGAGCTCAAGGAATATGAGAAATGAAGATTGGATTTGGCAATGTGAAGGAGACTCAGAGGCAGATTTAAGTGGAGTGTTGATGACAAAAATCATGTTGTAGTGGATTCAAGGAAGTTACAAAGAAAGAAGTGAAGGTTGCATAGTTAACATTTTCAAAGACTGGCTATTACATGGAGTAATGAAATGTTGAAAGAATGTTGAAACAAGGGAGTTTTTTATGATTGGAGCTATTACAGCATGCTTGTGTGCTGATGAAAATGATAGCAAAATAAACACTTCAGGATAAAAGAGGGACAGTTACAGAGTATTTTTCTGTAAGTAATGAGAAGGATATGGGTGTTAATACATAAAGATAGGAGCCAGACAGTTTATTTGTTGTAACTGTAGAGAAGGTGATGCAATGAGATTGGAAGATGTGATGGTTGGTGAAGGATACAGAAGTTACAGTTCTTTTATTTATATTTTTTAAAGATTTATTTATTTATTTGGGGAGGCAGAGAGAGAGAGTGGATCTCAAGCAGACTCCCCACTGAGCATGAACCTGAGATCATGAACTGAGCTGAAATCAAGAGTCAGACGCTTAACCAACTGAGCCACACAGGTTCCCTGGAAGTTACAACTCTTTTAAATTCATTTGTCAGTAAAGCAAGAAACATACTCATCAGCTAAAAGTGAGGAGTGGGGAAAAGGTGTTGGAGTTTTGAGTCTGGAGGCAACTGTGTGACATAGTCAACTTAGATAATGGGAAAATGATTTGACCCTAGGGAAGTACAATTACACTGTCAGGCAGCACTGAAGATCCATGTGTGGCTTATAGTTGTAAGCCTAAAATGAGCCCACCTTCATACGTATTTCCTTTCATCTTCAGAAAGTGAAGTGGGCGCATACAAAAGGTGGCAAGATGGATTTAAACCAGTATTGAAATTTTGTCAATGGCTACAAGCTGCCCTTGTCCAATGTATGATATTTCTCTTGGGACCACATAAAAAACAATAAAGTACCTTGTAGTAGGTGGACTAGAAAGAAGGTCAGTGATTTAGGAAAACTAGAGATAAAGCTGAGGAGATGAAAAAAAAAAAAGATATCTCCAAAGAAGACAAAATATTTCTTTCATTCCTCAGACTTTTTCATCTGAATCAGTCTTTTGATAATCCCCAAGTTTTATGATCTTGATTACTGGTATTTATATCCCACCATCATTCAATAAACTATCTCCACCCATAGCCTCAAACTGGCAAGAAGTGCATAAAGAAAGCATGCAACTGGATTTGAGTTTAACTGTATGAGAAGAAGGAAACCAATGGTAAAAGAAAGCAGTATCACCCAACAATTCATGAGGTCTTTGGTATTCTCTGGGAGCACTTCTCTTCTTTTTCAGGTGGGACATGCTTTTATATAGTAAGAAAAGGAAATCCCAGCAAGCAAATATAATTGCCCAGTTGGAAGCTAACAGAGCTTTATGAGTGTGAAGAATGGCAAATTTGTGTAATTTTTACCTTGTGATCTTTTTTAAGAAGTTAGTTTAGGGACATTTTCTAAGACAATCTTCAAACAAAAATCAACTTAATAGAAAGCAATCCTCTGTAGAAACATAAAAAAGTTCTGTCTCTCTTCTCTCTCTTCGTGTGCATGTGTGTGTGTGTGTGCATGTGTGTGTGTGTTTGCAGGCATGGATTCTAGCAAAGGCATCTGTTGACAAATAGCTTGTGGCATATAACTGCAAAATGCCCTACATACCCCAGGACAGCTCTTTGTGAATTCTCCAGAAAACAGCCTGTGTGTGATAGGCTCCTTTTTCAGACTCTGCACACTGGCAGCTGTTTTGCACACTGGCAGCTGTTTTGTTGAGTTTTGTAAATATACAAAATGATGACAGCAGCCTAAACAGCTTTCCATGGTTTCCAATTCTTCCTTTAGAAAAATAGGCAAGCATTTGCAATGATCATATTTAGAATCTGGACTTCTAGTGGAGATTTTCAGGACCCATATTATAAAGTACCATGTCATGATGGACCTAAGAAACCAGAGCAATAAACCTGGACCTTATCCTAAAAGTAAATGGAGTAAAAGACTGCACTGTTTAGAGAAATTGCACTCATGAAAATCCTTATACTTGATACCTTTAAGAAGATGATTTTCATATGACTTCTTTTGAGGTTCACAGTCAACACCTTTGTTTCATTTTATAGTATCTTCCATTAATAATCAGCTTTAATCTGTAGTTGTTCTTCTCCCAGCCTTTTCAAATGCCAAAGAAAGGCCATCACCAACTGCTTGACCTTGATAGCATACTATAGCAGATGCTAAGGAGTGACTTACTTTCCTGTTCCAACATATTTCTAGTGTGCCTTTCTGTACTTCAAAGACTGAAAAAGTCCCTCTTAGGTAAAATTCTAAATGTGATTTGTATTCCACTAATAATATTCTCTTGTGTGAAACTTGAATTGGGAAATGAGTTAAGTGGGAAGAGAGACAGCATGTAAGGCATCCCTGTTGCTGCAGATTGTGATGTGTGCTATAGGAGTTTGAACTGACAGCTGTAGCTTCCTGACTCTGTAGCAGCTCCCTTGGTAGCCCAGTTCTGTGGGGTTTATGGAGGTGTCCCTTGAATTTCAGTCTAGAATTTGTTTTCTCAGTGCTGATGTCATCCATAGAGTTGTGAGTTCCATTGCATGAGAGGAGAGAAGACATTAGCAGAAGTCAGACAGATCCCATAACCCAGAAGATCTTTACCTGTTCTCCAGGGCATTGCTCTAGTTCCTGTTCCCTCGGGAACAGCGTTGGATGGAGAAGGGGTAGAGAAGATTTAGAGAAGCAAATGGAAGATGCTCAGCACAATAATCATGTCTAATGATGCAGGCAATCCTTGGGTTTTAGCTGTTTTTATACCTGCTCTCACTGGCATCCACTGTAGGAGGTTTGTTCTTAAACATTCCTTTGTACAACATGATGGACACTATGCTATAACATTTACATGCCTTATTTCAGCTAAGTAAATCTTTATGATAACTTTATAAAATGGATATTACTATTACAACCTTACACATGAGCAAATTGTCATCCTGAGAGGAAATGGAATTGATGGGATGTGAAATTAGGTTTGAGTGGTTCTTAGGGCTGAGTCTTTTTCTAGAAAGTCATGCTACCTTGGAGAGAGAGAGGGAGACAGAGACAGAAACAGAAACAGAGAGAAGGTAATGAAATACTAAGTACCTTTGACTAAGATTAAATAAGATTATAAACATGGCCATTTTCATTCTTCCCTGATAATTTCTTTCTCTCCATCAACTTTCAGTTTTCTAATTGGAAGGATAAGCTGAATACAATTGAGACTCAAATTGTGGCTTTGAGGGCCCATCTTTTTCAGGGTTGTAAAACATTTTATAAACTTTTTAACAAAATAAAGTTTATAGCTTTCAACAAATATATTGATAATCTTACTGATAATAAATTCAATTATTACATTTAATTTAGGTTTTTTAAAAATTTATTTATTTGTCAGAAAGAGAGGGAGAGAGAGCAAGTGAGCACAGGCAGACAGAGTGGCAGGCAGAGGCAGAGGGAGAAGCAGGCTCCCTGCCGAGCAAGGAGCCCGATGTGGGACTCGATCCCAGGACCCTGGGATCATGACCTGGGCCGAAGGCAGCCGCTTAACCAACTGAGCCACCCAGGCGTCCCTACATTTAATTTAGTTTTAAACAATATTGTAATTGAAGAAATTAGGCAAATGAGAATATTTACACCAGGGAAATTGGTTAGGTCATTCTTTTCAAAATAGCTATTTTTAGTTATGTTATGCTTAGCATGTTAGAGAGCTTTTAAACATATGCATTTTAAGAGAATAAACTCTTACTTGATTTTTCAATTTTTTTAAAAATTGAAGTACAGTAACATACACTACTATATTAGTTTCAGGTATAAAATATAATTTAACAATTCTATCCATTGTGCTCATCACAATAACTATATTCTCAATCCCTTTTATCTATATCACCCATCTCCCCACCCACCTCCCCTCTAGCAACCACTGGTTTGTTCTCTGTATTTTAGAGTTTATTTTTGTTTATCGCTTTTTTGTTTGTTTGTTTTGTTTCTTAGATTCCATTTATGAGTGAAATTGTATGGTATTTGTATTTGTCTGACTTACTTCACTTAGCATTTTATTCTGTAGGTCAATTGTTCTTAATAATTAAGAGCCTTACTATAGTACAATACAATTCTCACTTTTGTATGGTAAAAGTAGTTTCTTACACTAGTGGTAACAATATATTTATATAAAAGGAAATTTTTCTTTTAAAAATTTATATAAAGGCATGAAATGCAATTTTGCTGGTTTCCTTTCCAGGAGGAATTTTTTTCCCCAAGCCATATAGACACCTTTTTATAGGGTACTTTTCTCTAGTTTTATTACTTATAAATTGAAAACAATATATTGTATTTCTGTAGCACTTGTAATTTGCTCCATATTTGTGAGTTTTAGTGACAGTTTTCTAATCAAGAAAGTAAAACCAGTTGAATGGCATTGATGGACTGGAATTTATGTAGAATGTGCAAAATCACAATAGCAGGCTATTTATTTTTCCTTTAAAAGGAAATCACATAGAAATAATCCCAGGTGCCATTAAGTGAATCTATATATTTGTACTAGTCTTCAGTTGCCTTGACCTTTCTTAAGCAGACATTTTTCATTTTTGTTGTTAGTATGAATCACCATATGAAATGTATTCTTTGATTAGTTTTACCCTATTTATCTTAGATTCTAAACTTCATTCAGATATTTCCTTTAAAAAACAGAAATGAACTCTTTGTCAGAAATATTAACTTTCTAAACTGTCCCTTAAAAATTAACTTTCTCAAAGGGCCATTAGATTCCTGGAAGTAGTACTTTCAGGAGATATTGGGGAGATTGTGTCAAGAGATTAGCATATTTACTATGTAAATGTAATGATGTACATGGAAACTTAAGATCAACATAAATGCTCTATTTTTATTAATACACATCTTGAGGTGGTTAAGGCACCTTAAAAAACCTTACTCTTCATTCTAGCTGCCAATTTTATGAAAAATATGGGTCTCAAAGAAGACAGCCAGAATATTCAAGTAATATTTTCCTTTCTCACAACACTTTGGTAGCAAAACATCAGTAAATATTGTAAGTCAGCTTTTCCTAAGCCTTTGACGACCTAGGATTTGTAGACACTTTTTGCTTTCAATCTTAATTGAAAATAATGGATCTTGTGTGACTTGACTAAGGGTGTCTTAATAAAATCAACCCAACGAAATCCACAAGAGGACACATAGTCACTGAAATGGGAAAAAGTAGTGATAAAGAGAGAATTTTAAAAGTACCAGGAGAAAAGTAAACTATTAATTACAAGGGAAAGCCCATAAAGCTATCAACTAATTTTTCAACAAAAACTTTGTAGGCCAGAAGGGAGTGGCATGATATATTCAAAGTACTGAAAGAAAAACACTTGCAGTCAAAAATACTCTACCCAGGTCAGCTATCATTCAGAATAGAAGGGGAATAAAGAGTTTCCCAGACAAACAAAAGGTAAAGGAATTCATCACCACTGAAACAGCCCTACAAGAAATGTTAAAGGGGACTCTTTGAGCAGGAAAGGAAAGACCATGAATAGGAATAAGAAAAGTAGAAAGCATAAAAGGAGTAAAATTGGGCATATCTATAAAAATCAGAGAAGGGAGTCACAGAATATAGGGCTGTAAATAAGACACCATATACCTAAAATGTAGAGGAAGAGGCTTAAAGAATGAGATCAAACTGAAGTGACCATCAACTCAATATAGACTGCTATATGCAGATGATTTATATATAAACCAAATGGTAACCACAAAGGAAAACCAGTAATAGATATGTGAAAATAAAGGAATGCAAGTATATCACTAAAGAAAACTGTGAGAGAAGAGAACAATATAAAAAAGGAACACAGAGCTACAGAAACAACCAGAAAACAAATAACAAAACAGCAATAAGTACACACCTATCCATAATGACTTTCCATGTAAATAGACTAAATCGCCAATAAATAGACACAGGGTCATAGAATGGTTAAAAATCAAAACCCATCTATACACTACCTATAAGAGACTCTTTTCAGATCTAAAGACACATGCAGCTTGAGAGTGAAGTGATAGAAAAATATTTATCATGCAGGGACGCCTGGGTGGCTCAGTTGGTTAAGCGGCTGCCTTCGGCTCAGGTCATGATCCCAGAGTCCTGGGATCAAGTCCCACATCGGGCTCCTTGCTCAGCAGGGAGCTTGCTTCTCCCTCTGCCTCTGCCTGCCACTCTGTCTGCCTGTGCTCACTCGCTCTCTCTCCCTCTTTCTGACAAATAAAAATAAATTAAAAAAAATTTATCATGCAAATGGATGTGAAAAGAAAGGGTAGAAATACTTAATATGGGACAAAATAGACTTTAAAACAAAGACTATAACAAAAACAAAGAAGAACACTATATAATCACAAAGGGAGCAATCCAACAAGAAGATGTAACAGTTATAAATATTTATGCAGCCAGTGTGGGAGCACCTAAATAGATAAAGCAGCTAGTAACAAACATAAAGGAAGTAATTGATACTAGTACAATAATAGGGGACTTTAATACCACACTTACATCAGTGGATAGATCACCCAATCAAAAATCAACAAGAAAATAGTGGCTTTGGATGGCACCTTGGACCAGATGAGACTAATAGGCATATTCAGAATATCCCATCTTTTTTAAAAAAATATTTTATTTATTTCTTTGACAGAGATCACAAGTAGCAGAGAGGCAGGCACAGAAAGAGGAGGAAGCAGACTCCCTGCCGAGCGGAGAACCTGATGCGGGACTCGATCCCAGGACCCTGGGATCATGACCCGAGCAGAAGGCAGAGGCTTTAACCCACTGAGCCACCCAGGCGCCCCCAGAATATCCCATCTTAAAACAGCAGAATACCCATTTTTCTCAAGTGTACATGGAACATTCTCCAGAAGAGCTTACATATAAGGCCACAAAACAAGTCTCAAAAAATTCAATAAGATTGAAGTCATAACATGCACCTTGTCTGACCACAATGCTATGAAGCTAGAAATCACCTAGAAGAAAAATCTGGAAAGAACACAAATACATGGAGGTTAACTAACATGTTACTAAACAATGAATGGGTCAACCAAAAAAAAAATAAAAGAAAAAATGAAAACAAAATAATCCAATAACTTGGGATACAGCAAACGTTGTTCTAAGAGGGAAATTTATAGAAACACAGGCCTACCTCAAGGAGCAAGAAAAAATCTCAAAAAAATAGCCCAATCTTATACCTAAAAGAGCTAAAGAAGAACAAACAAACCCCAAACCAATAAAAGGAAGGAAATCATAAAGATAAGAACAGAAATTAATGAAATAGAAATAAAAAACAAAGGAAAGATCATTAAAATCGAGGTGGCTCTTTGGAAGGATCAACAAAATTGTTAAAACTTTAGCCAGACTCACTAAAAAAAATAATAAACAGAGAACCTTCAAATAAAATATGAAATGAAAGAGAAAAGATTACAACCAACACCGCAGAAATACAAGCAATCATAAGAGAATATTATGAGGGGTGCCTGGGTGACTCAGTATGTTAAGTGTCTGACTGTTGAATTTAGCTCAGGATGTGATCTCAGGGTCCTGAGATGGAGCCGCATGTTGGCAAAGTCAGCTTTTCACCTTCTCCCATTTCCTCTCTCTCTCTTTCTCAAATAAATAAATAAAACCTTAAAAAGAGGGTGCCTGAGTGGCTCGGTGGGTTAAAGCCTCTGCCTTCGGCTCAGGTCATGATCCCAGGGTCCAGGGATCGAGCCCCGCATCAGGCTCTCTGCTCCACAGGGAGCCTGCTTCCTCCCCTCTCTCTCTCTGCCTGCCTCTCTGCCTACTTGTGATCTCTATCTGTCAAATAAATAAATAAAATCTTTAAAAAAAACTTAAAAAGAGAGAGAGTATTATGAAAAATTATGTGCCAATAAATTGGACAACCTAGAAGAAATGGATAAATTCTTACAAACTTATAACTTCCCAAAAATGAATCAGGAAATAATGGACAGTTTGAACAGAACAATTACCAGTAATGAAATTGAATCAGTCATCAAAGACTCCCAACAAACAAAGGCCAGGACCAGGCACCTTCACAGGTGAATTCTACCAAACATTTAAATAAGAGTAGCTAAAATCCAGTAAGTCTTTTCTAGTCTGAATCTCTTCATGGAGTTCACTTCCATATGATTTATCATGGGGATTTTTTGTGTGTGTGTGAGTAGGCCATTGCTGATCATCTCTGCTGACTTCCTTGATTCTGGCCACACTTCTATCCCACAGAGTATCACTTGCTACCATACTCACCCCTAAGGTATTTATCTATAAAATTAACTTCCTTATATCATCTATAGCTGTGTCTAAAACTACCCTTAAACCCAGGCAAACTGAAACCCTGCCCTAGGTCCTAGGTCTAGGACATATAAGGGGCCCAGTGCTTTATAACACCTTCCTTGAAAATTTCCAGTGTGCCTTCTGGTGGCTGCTACTGGCTGGGGACACCACTTACTTTCTAGGAGGGCCACTCCTGGAACAGACCAGGAATGAATATTCTTTCTGCTCTTCTCACTCTGCTCAAGGATCTCTATCTTTCCCATTGCTGTTGGTGTGTGGTATGAAGGGTGCAGTCAAGACTGAGAGAGATCATATTTTAAAAATGCAATGATTAGGGCACCTGTGTGGCTCAGTGGGTTAAAGCCTCTGCCTTCAGCTCAGGTCATGATCTCAGAGTTCTGGGATCAAGACCCGCATCAGGCTCTCTGCTCAGCAGGGAGCCTGCTTCCTCCTCTCTCTCTGCCTGGCTCTCTGCCTACTTGTGATGTCCGTCTGTCAAATAAATAAATAAATAACATCTTAAAAAAATAAAAATAAAAATGCAATGATTGTGAAATGAAGGGTTCAAGACAAGATATGTTTGAAATATGAGTTGTTCCACATTTATTCTATAAATATAAATATATAAATATTTATCATTAAATCAAATAGGCCCATGAATGGGGTCATACATTTTTAAATCAAATTATTTGTATAGACAAAGACCCTGCAAAAAAATTTGCTTGTGTTTCCATCTACCCTAGGAGAAACATTTTGTTTGTCATCAGCATTTGGACCCTCAGCTCCTGGGACATACCAGCTTTTTAGTCTCTACACCTGCAAATGCCAAGTAAGCTTTGAACATTCACCTTGACAGTCCATCTTAAATTGGAAATGTTATAGTTCCAAGTCTGAATATATAGTTTTGGATAACTTCAGTTTCTTAGCAGTTATAGGTAGGAGTGTCTGCCTGTCTCCAGTCATGCAGATTATCACCTATTGAAATAACCCTAGCTCTTAAAATGATACTGTTTTTTTAAACAATATTGTTTTAATTAAAGTCTAGTTAGACCTTTCAAAATCAAAATACTTTACTAAGTGTTTATATGTATATACAAATTCTATTTTGGAAACTAGATGGTGTATTACAATATATAATTAGTTCTAGAAGACCTGCCAAATAAACGTGTTAGTCAGTCTAAGAATGGAAGCAAACTAAATGTATAACTGTAGGAGAAATGGTTAAGCATGGTATATTAACTTGATCAAATATTATGCCATCATTTTATAAATATATCAGCAAATTCTTTGATGCTCCATAAAAAGAGTATAATTTCCTTCTCCTTGAATATGGTCTGGACTTAGTGACTCATTTCTAATGAATAGAAAGTGATAGAAGTCATGTTGTATGACTTCTGAAGCTAGATCATAAAAGGTGATACAGCTTTTGCCTGGCTCACTCACTCTCATGGGAAGATCACTCTTGGAATCCAGCTGTGTTTTATTTTATTTTATTTTATTTTATTTTATTTTATTTTATTTTATTTTATTTTATTTGTCAGAGAGAGAGGGAGAGCGAGCGAGCGAGCACAGGCAGACAGAGTGGCAGGCAGAGGCAGAGGGAGAAGCAGGCTCCCTGCCGAGCAAGGAGCCCGATGTGGGACTCGATATCCCAGGACACTGGGATCATGACCTGAGCTGAAGGCAGCCGCTTAACCAACTGAGCCACCCAGGCATCCCCAGCTGTGTGGTTTTTTTTTTAAGATTTTATTTATTTATTTGACAGACAGAGATCACAAGACAGCAGAGAGGCAGGCAGAGAGAGAGGGGGAAGCAGGCTCCCCGCTGAGCAGAGAGCCCTATGTGGGGCTCGATTCCAGGACCCCGAGACCATGACCTGAGCCGAAGGCAGAGGCCTAACCCACTGAGCCACCAAGGTGCCCCCCCATCTGTGTTTTAAGGATGTCTAAGCAACATGGAGAAGTCACATGTGTTTCTGCTGACCGCCCAAATTAAGCCAACAGTCATCATCAGTTGAAGGACATGCAAGTATGGAAGTCACTAGATAATTAATTCCCCAGCATTTGAAATACTGGAGTTAATGCTGGGACAACCAATGTTTAACTGTCCTGTCCTTGCCCAAATTGAAGATGCTTGATCCAAATCATTCTTCTTTTAAGCCACAGGTTTTGGAGTAACTTGCTCCGC
The DNA here is from genome assembly GCA_004024625.1 of Mellivora capensis. Taxonomy (NCBI): domain Eukaryota; kingdom Metazoa; phylum Chordata; class Mammalia; order Carnivora; family Mustelidae; genus Mellivora; species Mellivora capensis. Next base: position 17,676 of record PISX010014872.1, on the reverse strand, counting down.
AACAATAGATAATTGGAACAGACTACATAAAAACATGGAAAACAAAACTTAAGATATATTAGGTGGAAAAAAATTCAGGAGTCAATATATAATTATACCTAGCTCAATGATTCTATGCATAGTCTAAAGACTGGAAGAAAATTTGTAAATGCTATTAGGGTTTGTGTTAGGGTGCTGTTATCTACAAATGCCTTCCCCCTTATTTTCCAAATGTTCACATACATATATGGAACAAGGAACTGCAAATCTCATTTATTACCTTTTTTCCTTTTTTTGAAATTTTCTTGTTTAATGTAAATATTAAAGCACCATTAAAATAGTGAGACTTCTTCTGTGATATGACTCAGTCTCTCATTGTGTGCCAAAACATCCTGGCAGCTTTTATAGTTGATCTACGAAACACACATTGAAATTAAGGCAGACATGATTGAAATGTATTCATTTATCATAAATTAAAGATCTTAATTGGAAGCAGACATCCAATGCAGACATTTCTCATCTGCTGTTGGTGATGTTGACATTAAAAATGCTAGTAGAGTGAAACTTATTAATTATATATTCTGGGGACCACAAAACCATTAACTTCCATCTGAAAGGGTCCAGACAATCAGCTCTCACATTCTTTTTTTTTTTAAAGATTTTATTTATTTATTTGACAGAGATCACAGGTAGGCAGAGCAGCAGGCAGAGAGAGAGGAGGAAGCAGGCTCCCCTTGAGAAGACAGCCTGATGTGAGGCTCGATCCCAGGACCCGGAGATCATGACCTGAGCCGAAGGCAGACGCTTAACGACTGAGCCACCCAGGCGCCCCAGCTCTCACATTCTGACTGCAGGACAAGAGGGCCCTGCACATACCTATAAATGACGCTCAGAATTTTCAAAGAAATGATAGGCAAACACGGTCTACTTTTAAAAGCTCATTTGTCTCCTCTCCCCAACAAATCTAAAGGAGTCCTCACTGAAAACCAACCAGATTTGAAGCAAGGAATAAATTCAGAGTTCTCTTGAGTAAATCTTCTGTACTACAAAACTTCTGAACCTTCATGCCTGAGCCATGAAAACAGTACAATTTTCAGGAGTAATTTAGTATGAAATTTTATCCTTGCTTTGGAACCCATCTAGGGTTTTGGATCAGGTCTAGTCAGTGTGGTCCTTTGACCAGCAGCATCAGCATCCCCCAGAAGCTGACTAGAAATATAAAATCTCAGCCCCAGTCCAGACCTATCACATCAGGATCCCCATGGTGGGGACCAGGCATCTTCATGTTTACTAGCTCTACACATGATTCTGATGTTCACTAAAAATTGAGAAACATTGATCTAGGTCACAATCACACCAAAATGTATCTCTAAATTTTAGACTTCAAGATATCACCAACAGCTTTGTGCCCATGCTTTAATACCTTTGCCCCTCCTCACTGCCCCTCCACCAAAATGCTACTCTTGGGTATGGTCAGCTAGGATGATGATTAAAAAAAAAGTAGTAATGTTTGTCTGCAGGTAAAATTCTGAAGTATGTCAAACGTGCTTTTGTTTTCCTCTACTTCTTCATTCTCCTCTCCCTCTACCCATATCCCTTCTACCCCTCTTAGAAGAATTCCTTTAGGCTTCAGGGTTGGGGTTTTTTAAATTTTGTTTTTGTTTTTTCCCTTGTTACAGGCTCCTCTAGGTTCCTACAATGCAAGGTGATACTCAATTCTGTCTGAACCCCTGACAAAATACAACTGTCCTCTGTCTCTTTTTCTCAGTTCAATACTTAACCAAATGATAGTAGTTGGCTTGTTAGTTAAAGTTTTGGTAGAGGAAGATGCAGATGCTTTGTTTCAAATTAACTTTATTGAGGATTGATTTACATACAAAAATGTACCAATTTAAACGTGCATTTTTGACACATTTTTACACTCATGTAACCACCACACAATCAAGATACAGAATATTTTCATCATCTCAAAAATTCCCTCATGCCCCTTTACAGTCCATCCTCTCCTGACTCCAGGCAAGGACTGATCTGCTTTCCATTATAGATCAGGATCCCCTTTTCTAGAATTTCATGTCAATATACATGTAGTATATAGACTTTTGTGTCTGGGTTCTTTCACTTAATGCATGTTTTTGAGATTTGTCTGTGTTTTTCTTTTCTATTGTGTGGTATGATTTTAATTGCATATATATAACATGATTTGTTTATGCACTCACTTGTTGATGGACATTTGGGTTTTGTATACTTTTTTGGCCATTCTTTTCACATAAAGAATGTCTGGGATTTTCAGGCATGAATTAAAATACACCTGGGCTGACATCTGAATAATATACTGTATTTTCTAGGTGCAAATGATACAAATAAATGATAAAAGGGCAGAACATTTAGATTCAAACATGGTAATAAAGGATTGAGTTTGGGACATGCAAAGACCACTGCTCTTTATGGCAATATATCTCATTTGTCTCTCTGCTGTATATTTTAAAAGGATGCAGATACATATAGGCTCCTCAGTATTATCCTGCTGATTTCTTTGGGTAAAGTGGAAGGAAGTTCTTATACCTTGTCTTTCCACTGCCTTAATGCATCTTTGTTTTGTTAGTGTGATGTTCAAATATTAATGTAGCCCCAATGGCAAACATACAGAAGCCCAAATGAAATGCTAAAGGTTGCTAATGACTTTTGATAAACTCTGTTCAAGTGGGCCTGTTTCATTTGTAAAAACTGTTTTCCCCACCCCCAGCCAAGCTCTTCAATAGTTTATTCCGTGGATGTACTCAGTTGGCCTGCAGGATATCCTTTTCATTTGTCAATACTGAGCCATTAAAAGCTGTCATTGTGTAGAGGCTTTGAGAATGGTAGTTAAAAATTATTCATTTTTTTATTATATACCTAAATTTTTTACATCAAGATTGTACACGTCTGGCCATGAGAAGTTGCTTTCAAGCATTGTACACTTTGGGAAGAGAGGAAGGAAGCCAATAAAATGAGCTATTTCCCATTTCTGTTTTTTGTTTTGTTTTGTTTTTGTTTTTGTTTTTTTTGTAAAAGACTCCAGAAAAGCTGCTTCAAACTGAAGGATTTGGGGGTTGATGGAATGATCAATCTGAATTAACTACTAGATTCATTTCTTCATTGATTTCTTCCTGAGAGATTATCTTAGTTTGGGGGTCCCAAAAGCAGACCCTGAATAAAAGTTTCAAATGCAGGTAATTTGTTTGGAAGGTGATCCCAGGAAGCCCTGGTGGGAAAAGGGGAATTGAAACAGGGAAGGGAAGGAAGCCAATGTAGAGCGCTTTATCAAACATGTTTTCACTGTGATCAAATGGGGTTGAGCTCCACTGAGGAACTCTAGAAGAGAATGTAGAGCAAACTAAGCTGTCTACTCCCTATTCTACCCCCCGAAGTTCAAGGATACTGGGAAATTTATTTTCCATTCAGTGCCCTCCACATACTTTGGAAGAGTGTGTGCCAAGGAGATATAATCAGAGCACCAAAAACATCTGCTACCTTTTCTGCTGTACAAGTTCCTTTTCATTTCAGCTCATTTCAAAATAATCGCGTAAGTCAGTTACCTCGTATATTTTACCACACATATTTGTTCTTAAGCACCACCCACCACCCATGTTGTATTGATCTTGCTCAATAGGCATATAATATTTTTGGTTTTGAGTGCTACTTAATTTGAAAAATTTTCTTCAAGATCTGATTTTGACAATACAAGACAAATATCCCAAAAGTAACTAAGCATTTCATGTGTTATATTTTCCCTTGTGGAGAAACTAAGTAGTATTGTTTAAGAAAATTATTCAAGCGTGAATACTAAACTGCTTCACAGATGACTAATCTGCTCTGAGATTTTATTTCTTTTTTTATTAACATATAATGTATTATTGTACAGGGGTACAGATCTGTGAATCATCGGGCTTACGTATTTCACAACACTCACCATAGCACATACCATCTCCAATGTCCATAACCCAGCCACCCTATCCCTACCCCCCGACCGCCCAGCAACTCTCAGTTTGTTTCCTGAGATTAAGAGTCTCTTATGGTTTGTATCCCTCCCAAACCCATCTTGTTTCATTTTTTCCTTCCCTACCCCCCACAACCCCCCACCCTGCCTCTCAAATTCCTCATATCAGAGACAGCATATGATAATTGTTGTTCTCTGATTGACTTATTTCGCTCTGCATAATACCCTCTAGTTTCATCCATGTCCTTGCAAATGGCAAGATTTCGTTACTTTTGATGGCTGCATAGTATTCCATTGTGTATGTATATCTCATCGTTATCCATTATCCATTATGTACATCCAAAGATGTATCCGTTATACATCTTCATTATTCATTCATCTGTTGATGGACATCTAGGTTCTTTCCATAGTTTGTCTATTGTGGACATTGCTGCTGCTCTAAACATTCGGGTGCACGTGCCCCTTTGGATCACTACATTTCTATCTTTAGGTTGAATACCAGTAGTGCAATTGTTGGGTCATAGGGTAGCTCTATTTCCGACATTTTAATGAACCTCCATGCTGTTTTCCAGAGTGGCTACACCAGCTTGCATTCCCACCAACAGTGTAGGAGGGTTCCCCTTTCTCCGCATCCACACCAAGATCTGTCATTTCCGGACTTGTTCATTTGAGCTATTCTGACTGCTGTGAGGTGGTATCTCACTGTGGTTTTGATTTGTATTTCCCTGATGCTGAGTGATGTTGAGCACTTTTTCATGTGTCTGTTGGCCATCTGGGTGTCTTTGCAGAAATATCTGTTCATGTCTTCTGCCCATTTCTTGATTGGATTATTTGTTCTTTGGGTGTTGAATTTGGTAAGTTCTTTATAGATTTTAGATACTAGCCCTTTATCTGATAACGTCATTTGCAAATATCTTTTCTCGTTCTGTCAGTTGTCTTTTGGTTTTGTGGACTGTTTCCTTTGCTGTGCAAAAGCTTTTGATCTTGACAAAATCCCTGGAGTTCATTTTTGCCCTTGCTTCCCTTGCCTTTGGTGATGTTTCTAGGAAGAAGTTGCTGCGGCTGAGGTAGAAAAAGTTGCTGCCTGTGTTCTCCTCAAGAATTTTGATGGATTCCTGTCTCACATTGAGGTCTTTCATCCATTTTGAGTCTATTTTTGTGTGTGGTGTAAGGAAATTGTCCAGTTTCATTCTTCTGCATGTGGCTGTCCAATTTTCCCAACACCACTTGTTAAAGAGACTGTATTTTTTCCATTGGACATTCTTTCCTGCTTTGTTAAAGATTAGTTGACCATAGAGTTGAGGGTCTATTTCTGGGCTCTCTATTCTGTTCCATTGATGTATGTGTCTGTTTTTGTGCCAGTACCATACTGTCTTGATGATTATAGCTTTGTAATAGAGCTTGAAGTCTGGAATTGGGATGCCACCATTATTGGTTTTCTTTTTTAATATTCGTCTGGCTATTCAGGGTCTTTTCTAGTTCCATACACATTTTAGGATTATGGGTTCTATTTCTTTGAGAAAAGTTGATGGTATCTTAATAGGGACTGCCTTAAATGTTTAGATTGCTTTACATAGCATTGACATTTTCACAATATTTGTTCTTCCAATCCATGAGCATGGAACGTTTCCATTTCTTTGTGCCTTCCTCAATTTCTTTCATGAGTACTTTATAGTTTTCTGAGTACAGATTCTTTGCCTCTTTGGATGGGTTTATTCTTAGGTATCTTATAGTTTGTGGTGCAATTGTAAATGGGATCGACTCCTTAATTTCTCTTTCTTCTGTCTTTCTTTGGTGTATAGAAATGCAACTGATTTCTGTGCATTGATTTTATATCCTGACACTTCACTGAATTCCTATATGAATTCTAGCAGTTTTGGAGTGGAGTCTTTTCGGTTTTCCACATAAAGTATCATATCATCTGCAAAGAGTGACTCCTTCTTTGCCAATTCAGATGGCTTTTATTTCTTTTTGTAGTCTGATTGCTGAGGCTAGGACTTCTAGTACTATGTTGAATAGCAGTGGTGATAATGGACATCCCTGCCGTGTTCCTGACCTTAGTGGAAAAGCTTTCAGTCTTTCTCCATTGAGAATGATATTTGCGGTGGGTTTTTCATAGATGGCTTTGATAATATTGAGGTATGTGCCCTCTATCCCTAAACTTTGAAGAGTTTTGATCAGGAAGGGATGCTGTACTTTGTCAAATGCTTTTTCAGCATCTATTGAGATGCTAGTTTCATCCATGTCCTTGCAAATGGCAAGATTTCGTTACTTTTGATGGCTGCATATTGGTTCTTTTTTTATTATTATTCTTTCTTTTATTAATGTATTGTATCACATTGATTGATTTGCGGGTGTTGAACCAACCTTGCAGCCCTGGAATAAATCCCACTTGGTCGTGGTGAATAATCTTTTTAATGTACTGTTGGATCCTATTGGCTAGTATTTTGGTGAGAATTTTCGCATCTGTGTTCATCAAGGATATTGGTCTGTAATTCTCTTTTTTGATGGGGTCTCTGTCTGGTTTTGGGATCAAGGTAATGCTGGCCTCATAAAATGAGTTTGGAAGTTTTCCTTCCATTTCTATTTTTTGGAACAGTTTCAGGAGAATAGGTATTAATTCTTCTTTAAATGTTTTGTAGAATTCTACTGGGAAGCCATCTGGCCCTGGGCTCTTGTTTTTGGGAGATTTTTGATGACTGCTTCAATCTCCTTACTGGTTATGGGTCTGTTCAGGTTTTCTATTTCTTCCTGGTTCAGTTGTGGTAGTTTATATGTCTCTAGGAATGCATCCATTTCTTCCAGATTGTCCAATTTGTTTTTAAGATTTTATTCTTTTATTTGACAGAGAGAGATCACAAGTAGGCAGAGAGACTGGCAGAGAGAGAGAGAGAGATGAAGCAGACTCCCTGCTGAGCAGAGAACCCGATGCAGGCCTTGATCCCAGGACCCTGAGACCATGACCTGAGTTGAAGGCAGAGGCTTAACCCACTGAGCCACCCAGGGCCCCCCCCAGATTGTCCAATTTGCTGGCATATAGTTGCTCATAATATGTTCTTATAATTGTTTGTGTTCCTTTGGTGTTAGTTATGATCACTCCTCTTTCAGTCATGACTTTATTAATTTGGGCCCTTTCTCTTTTCTTTTTTATCAGTCTAGCCAGGGATTTTTCAATTTTATTAATTCTTTCAAAGAACCAGCTCCTAGGTTTGTTGATTTTTTCTACTGTTCTTTTGGTTACTATTTCATTGATTTCTGCTCTGATCTTTATTATTTCTCTTCTCCTGCTGGGTTTATTCTTTCTTTGCTGTTCTTTCTCCAGCTCCTTTAGGTTGCAGGGTTAGGTTGTGTACTTGAGACCTTTCTTGTTTCTTGAGAAAGGCTGGTATCTCTATATACTTTCATCTCAGGACTGCCTTTGCTGTGTCCCACAGATTTTGAACAGCTGTGTTTTCATGTGCATTTGTTTCCACGAATTTTTTCAATTCTTCTTTAATTTCCTGGTTGACCCATTCATTCTTTATTAGGATGCTCTTTAGCCTCCATGTATTTGAGTTCTTTCCAACTTTCCTCTTGTCATTGAGTTCTAGTTTCAGAACATTGTGGTCTGAAAATATGCAGAGAATGATCCCAAGCTTTTGGTACCAGTTGAGACCTGATTAGTGACTCAGGATGTGATCTATTTTGGAGAATGTTCCATGTGTGCTAGAGAAGAATGTGTATTCTGTTGCTTTGGAATGGAATGTTCTGAATATATCTGTGATGTCCATGTGGTCCAGTGTGTCATTTAAAACTTTTATTTCCTCATTGATCTTTTGCTTAGATGATCTGTCCATTTCAGTGAGGGGGGTTAAATTCCCCTAGTATTATTGTATTATTGTTTATATGTTCCTTTGATTTTGTTATTAATTGGTTTATATAGTTGGCTGCTCCCATGTTAGGGGTTAGATCTTCTTGTTGGATGGACTCTTTAAGTAGGATATAGTGTCCTTCCTCATCTCTTATTATAGTCTTTGGCTTAAAATCTAATTCATCTGATAGAAGGATTGCCACAGCTTCCTTTTGATGTCCATTAGCATGGCAAATTGTTTTCCATCCCCTCACTTTAAATATAGAGGTGTCTTTGGGTCTAAAATGAGTTTCTTGTAGGCAGCATATCGATGGGTTTTGCTTTTTTATCCATTCTGAGACCCTGTTTGTTTTAATTGGGGCATTTAGCCCATTTACATTCAGGGTAACTATTGAAAGATATAAATTTAGTGCCATTGTATTGCCTGTGAGGTGACTGTTACTGTATATTGTCTCTGTTCCTTTCTGGTCTATGTTACTTTTAGGCTCTCTCCTTGCTTAGAGGACTCCTTTCAGTATTTCCTGTAGGGCTGCTTTGGTGTTTGCAAATTATTTTAATTTCTGTTTGTTCTGGAAGCTTTTTATCTCTTCTTCTATTTTCAATGACAGCTTAGCTGGATGTAGTATTCTTGGCTCCATAGTTTTCTCATTTAGTGCTCTGAATATATCATGGCAGTCCTTTCTGACCTGCCAGATCTCTCTGGATAGGTCTGCTGCCAATCTAATATTTCTACCATTTTATGTTACAGACCTCATGTCCCGAGATGCTTTCAGGTTTTTCTCTTTGTCACTAAGACTTATAAGTTTTACCATTAGATGATGGGGTGTCGACCTACTTTTATTGATTTTGAGGGGGGTTTTCTTTGCCTCTTGGATTTTTGATGCTTGCTCCTTTTGCGATATTAGGGAAATTCTCTACAATAATTCGCTCCAATATACCTTCTGCCCCCCTCTCTTTTTTTTTTCTTCTTCTGGGATCCCAATTATTCTAATATTGTTTTGTCTTATGGTATCACTTATCTCTCGAATTCTCCCCTCGTGGTCCAGTAGTTGTTTGTCTCTCTTTTGCTCAGCTTCTTTATTCTCCATCATTTGGTCTTCTATATCATCAGTTCTCTCTTCTGCCTCATTTATCCTAGCAGTAAGAGCTTCCATTTTTTATTGCACCTCATTAATTTTTTTTATTTCAGTTTGGTTAGATTTTAGTTCTTTTATTTCTCCAGAAAGGGCTTTTATTTCTCTAAGCAGTGTTTCTCTAATATCTTCCATCCCTTTTTCGAGCCCAGCTAGCACCTTGAGAATTGTAATTCTGATCTCTATATCTGACATATTACCAATGTCTGTATTGATTAGGTCCCTAGCCTTTGGTACTGCTTCTTCTTCTTCTTCTTCTTCTTCTTCTTCTTCTTCTTCTTCTTCTTATTCTTCTTCTTTTGGTGGTTTTTCCACCTTGTCATTTTATCCAGATATGAATATATGAACGAGAGACTAAAATACTAAAAGGGCAGCAAAGACCCCAGAGAAATGTACGCTAACCAAATCAGAAGAGACCCCAAAAGGGGGGGAGAAGAAAGCGGGTAAAAAGAAGTTTAAAAAATTAAAAAAAAAAAATATATATATATATATATTTTAGACTAGTGAATAGAACAGAGCCACCCACTTGATTTTTGGTGTATTTTGGTCTCTTAGAAGAAACTACATCCCAAAATTTTACAGAAAGAAAAACTTATATATATACAAAAATAAGGGTAAACATGATGAAGTGGTGGAATATGACTGTAAAGATGAAAATTTCAAAATAAATTTTAAAAAAAGGAATTGGTAAGATAAGTTGGTTGGAAAAAGAAAGAAAAAGAAAGTGGAAAGAATTTGCTCAGGCTGGAGACTAGGACAAAACCCTGTGCTAGATTTAGGGTATACTTTGATCTATTAGAAGAAATTGTATCCCAAAATTTTTAGAAGAAAAAACCCTACATGTATACAAAAAATAAAGTTAGATACAATGAAGGATAAAATATAATGAAGGTTTAAAAAGATTTTTTTAAGAAAGGTACTGTTAAGATAAACTAGTTAAAAAAACGTTAAAGGAGGAAGGAGGAAAACTTAAAAAAATTAGAAGAAAAAATTAAATTAAAAAAATTTTAACTTTGCAAGACCAAAGAATCATGGGGAGAAAGCCATGAATTACATGCTTTGCTTTCCCCTCCTCTGAAATTCTGCTGTTCTCCTTGATCAGTGAGCTTGGTCTTGGCTGGATGTTCTTGCTTATTTTCTGAGGGGAGGGGCCTGTTATAGTGATTCTCAAGTGTCTTTGCCTGAGGCAGAATTGCGCTGCCCATGCCAGGGGCCAGGATAAGTAATCTGCAGTTCGCTCTCTGGAACTTTTGTTCACTGAACGCTTTCCGTAGAACTCTGGAGGATGTGAATGAAAATGGCGGCCTCGTAATCTCCGGCCTGGAGGAGCCGAGAGCTCAGGGACCCACTCCTCAGTGTGCCCTTGGAGAAAAGTGCTCAATCATTCCCGTCTCCCTGGTCTCTGACCGCGCTCCGAGCTCACCTGGCCTGTGACCGAGTGTTTTTGTTTCTGCCACACAGCCCCGTTTGGAGTCTCCAAACCCAGAAGATTCTTGCCACTCTGCTTTTCCGGTGGATGAAGGTGGGTCCCTCTAGATCTGCCACTTGTGGGGTCCCTGCTCAAAGAGCAGAATCCTGTGTCTCGGATCACAGTTTAAGATAACCCCGAGCTGAGAGCTCACTCCTTGACTCTATCTCTGTAGCCAGCTTCCCCACTCTGATACCTGTGGGCTCTGCTACACTCAGACACCCCTGATCCTTCTGTGACCCTGCAGGACCTGAGACCACACTGTCCCTGTTAGGGCTCCACCCCTGCATAGCCTCTGGAGTGATGTCCCTCAGTGGAGCAGAATTTTAAGTTCGAAATTTTGTGCTCTGCTGCTCCACCACTTGCTAGAAGCCGGCCCCTCCCCCTGCGGTCTATCTTCCCGTGGCTTTGGAGTCACTTCTCCGCATGTCCTACCTTTCAGAAAGTGGTCGGTTTTCTATTTCTAGTATTGCTGCTCTTCTTCTCTTTGATCTCCTTTTGGGTTTGTAGGTGTTCAGAATGTTTTTTTAACTATCTAGCTGAACTCTTGCGACCTGATATCATCTCAGTCTGCTACTTCCCCTCCCTCTTGACTCACCAAATGTTAGTACATCTTTAACATGGTCCTGCTATTTACACTTTTGTCAATAGTCCCCAAACAGATCTGGAAATCCTTGTATTTCAACATCATAGCAAAACATATATGGCAGGGCACCTGGGTGGCTCAGGCGGTTAAGCATCTGCCTTCGGCTCAGGTCATGATCCCAGAGTCCAGAGATTGAGTCCCACATTGGGCTCCTTGCTCAGTGGAGAGTCTGCTTCTCTGCCCCTCCCCTGGGTCATGCGCATTATTTATCTTTCTCTCTCTCTCTCTCTCTCTCTCACTCACTCTCTGGCTCTCAAGTAAATAAATAAAATCTTTAAAAAAATACATGGCATTGTTCAAATGCCTATAAAGACTTCTGAATTTAAAATATTTTTGTCTTTTTGTAATTTAGATAAAGACAGTGTTAGATTGTCATTAATGAAAGGAAAGGTTTTTAAGATGTCATTCTGGCAGTTAAACCTCAAAAGTAACATGCAGAAAACGGTTTTATGTACTAAATGATTAGTTGAAGTGGTTCATGAGACACCACCAAGTCAGGGCTGGACTAGAGGGAGTGTAGTGAGTGAATGAGCTAAGTGACACACTTACCCAGGTTGCAGAATTTATAGGGGAACCAAAAATCTTAGTAGTCAAAATAAATAATACTTTAATATAATACTTTATAAAATCAAAATTAGTGCAAAAATTCATCATTAACAAAATATAAATATATTTTGCAAAGATAGACCAGTATTACTGATTTTTTCTTTTGCCTCAGGCTTCAATATGGTTCTGCAAGTCACTGTTACTTATCCTATCTTTATTTAAAATGTTATTTTGTTCTATAATCACTTGGGAGGTTTATTTCTATTATTTATATTGTACTGAATCTTTGGTCCTCTGATCTAGCATCCTCTTATCCTCTAGTTAACCCAGGGCTGAATGGACTTATGTCTTATAGGTTCTCTTCATCAAGTTACTGATCAACATAGCACACATTGAGCAACCAGAACAGATGCTGGCCATTTGACCATACAAGTACATACCAGATGAGTGTCACCATGATCACATCATCAAATGCATTCCAGGTATAAAATTTTTATGGATAACAGAGGTATAAATCCAATAAAATTTTGAGTGGTCTTATATCTGAAATCTTAGGTCTTACTTATCGCTTGCACTTTATTAATGCATTCAATACCTTTATTTTTTTCTGATACATAAAACATATGCATTATTTAAAAATAATCAAATAGAAGGAATAAAATAACCACCAGTGAATCATCACAACTCAGAAATAAAATATATTAATGTTTTGGTGGAAGATCCAAACATCTTTCTATGCAAATATGAATATGCATACAATTTTATATATGTAGGATCATACTGTATATGATGTTTGCTGATTTGCTTTTAATATACCATCCTATGTTACTAGCATTTTCTATGTCTAAAAATCTAAGTCTATAAAATTGTTTCATAGAATTCCATTGTATAAAGTGTAGCTGATATTGTCAGTGGACTGCTTTTATCCCCTCAGATCCCTATAACTTATTCTTTCTCCCCATCCCTTAGTTCCAAAGCACACAGCTTTGCTTCCAGTGGCTTGCACCTTTGATCTTCAGAAGAGTGTCCCTTGGGCTACTGGAACTGTTTCAGTGACACACAGAGCCAGAAATGCCTGGGTATTTCCATGCCTTCATGGTAGCCCCATAGCTAAGGACTAATGTGACTAATGTGATGGTATGAAAGCCCAGCAGCTTTGCCTCAAAGTGGGACAAACTCTGAGACACAATCTAAGCTCCATAACTCCCTGCACTATTGGGCTGAGACTGAGACCATCTGATCACGTCTTGGCTTGGCTTCCTCTGATTCTTTATCTTGCTTTTACTATTCTTTACTAGTTTATCCTAGAAGCTCTTCGTCAATAAATTACTTATATATAAGTCCTTGTCTCAAGCTTTGCTTCTAAAGCAGTACAATTCCTAGAAATATAATGTGAGCCATAAATATGAGTCGTATATATGATTTAAAATTTTCTAGTAGCCACATTAAAAAGTAAAAAGAGGGTTGCCTGGGTGGCTCAGCTGGTTTATCTGACTTCAGCTCAGATCATGATCTCAAGGTCCTGGAATCAAGCCCCACATGGGGCTGAGTGGGGAAATCTGTTTCTCCCTCCCTCTCTGGCCCTCTGCCTCCCCTCCTCTCCCCCATTCCCAGCTCAGGCTCAAAATAAATGGATGAAATCTTTAAAAAAAGTAGGAAGAAAGAAATGGAATTAATTTTAATAGTGTTTTATTTAACCTAATAAGAAAAATTATCATTTCAACAGAGAATCAAAATATAAGTTATTAAGGAGATATTTTGCATTCTTTTTTCATATTACATCTTTGAAATTGGGTTTGTATCTAGCCACATCTCCAGCTTTTGCTAGTTGCATGTGGCTGGTAGCTACCAGTTTCGACAGCACAAGTCTAGAGAAACCAAACTAAGACATAAACTACCATATTTTATTTGACTGGTGCCCTATTGATAAATGTTAACTTTGTTTCCATTTTCCTTGCATCACTTAGTACTCTGATGGATATTCTTGGGACTATTATACCTATATGATCATTTCCTTAAGATAAAACCCTAAAATTTGATTCGCTATATCAGACTACCCTTTGGAAGTTCAGTTATCCATTTGCCCTCATCTCTGACAACACTGGGTCTTATTAGTCTTTTTCATATTTGTAAATCTGATCATGTGAGTTTAAGCTTTAAAATTTGTTTTTTTTTTCCTCTTTTGGCAAACCTAAGACACTTTCCTTTTATTTTTCCTTTCTCATTAACTCTGAAGAAAGTAGATTAATAGGGAATTCCTACTCCTTTTCTTATCTCAGACATGGAAGAGTCCTGCACACATAAACACATGATATTACCACATATAAAACAAAATTTTATATGACATCCTCAGCCTCCATTAAATTAAATTAGGAAGTAATGTAAAAATGGTCTCATGGAACGTTTTATATGATTCTTCCAATCCAGAGCACCTGTCAATTTCTGATTGTCAAAGAGGGGAATAAGAAAACTAGAGGCAGTTACAAGTTCACAAAAATTGAGGTCATGATAGCAACAAAATCTTCTGTGTAATACCAAAGTACCTTACAGACATTCCAATTTCATGGACTACTTGCTGATATTATTACCTGTTCTGGGAGAGAATTTATTTAAAGTCCAATATGGATACTGATTTTTAAATAAGGAAGACAGCTAAATGAATTTAATATAGCTTGCAAAATAATCTCTTGGGCTTTAAGTTGTTTTTGACTCATTTTGCAGTAAGAGTGAAGTCATTTATCATGACTCAGAATGGATGGTTTCTAAGGCCCAGTGATGAATAGGAACACCCCACTCTTGATACAAAGGATGTCATTTCTCAGATGATCAAGAAAGTCAACTTTAGGGATTTCCAAATATTTAACTCTTGCATTTCAAACAATTATATCCCTTGGATCAATGTGTCTTGTATTTAGGGAATGTTTTGTTACTATCTTACCTTTCCAGGACTGCACATAGGATATAGTTCTTAAAAGTAGATGTTCCACAGCATTTAGACTGAAAATCTTCCATTCACTCTATATTCCTGTTCTAAAAATATGTGTAGGCTGAAAGAAAAAGATTTCTCCAATACTTTATGATTTCAAAATTAGGGGTTTTGAACAAAGACTTTCATGATTCCTTAGTACATGTTTTTTCTACTACCTTGCACTTCTGCAGCTCATGCTTGTGATGTAAGGGCTTGATATTCTGTTAGAGTGGAAATAGAGATAAGCCCTTAAAAACAAGGGCTCAAAAATTCATTTCTTTTAAAAGATTTTACTTATTTATTTGACAGAGAGAGAGAGCACACAAACGGGCAAAGCAGCAGGCAAAGGGAGAGGAAGAAGGAAAAGCAGGTTCCCTGCTTAGCAGGGAGCCTAACATGGGGCTCAATCCCAACACCCTGGGATCATGACCTGAGCTGAAGGCAGACACTTAACCATTTGAGCTACCCAGGTGCCCCCCCAAGCCTCAAAAATTCTTAAGAGAATAACAGTTTGTTCCTTACTATACCATAATCTGTTACCTTAAGAGTTTGGCTACAGAGTTAAAAAAGGAAAAAGCAAGCAGCTATGAATAGTTTAAATGCACCTCAAACTAAAGGCTCATTTGAAACATCTAACATACAATAGCTATATTAATTTGTATCATCATAAACATGACTGAACTATATCACTACACCTGGCAAGACTTTTCTTCATACAAGTTATGAATGATGTCATGGTCTACTAGGATCATGGCTTACTGATATCCTATTTTTCATCCACAGGGAAATCATAATTGTGTTTACCTCCAGACAGTCTCTTATGTGGAGGGTCTGGGCTGGGACTACTCCTATACCAAGAATTGTAGGAGATAGCTGTCAAAAGATAGAAGCTATGCTAAATATTTCGCACAGGAGGAACTTATTCCAGGAAGCTTATCACAAAGATGATCAAAGCTCTAAGGAACAAAACAGGAAACAGGGAACTAACCCAGAGATTAGTAAAACACAGTACTATTACCCATCTAATGTGTGAAGGGAGAACAGAGGAGAGCCCAAGAGTCAGAGCCTAAGAATCAGAGAAATTCGATGGAACTTAACCAGGGCATGTCTGACCAGGGGAAGCTGGGACCAGGGAGGGAAAGGTTGTCTGTCAGGACCTGGAACTGTGGAAGAGATATGGCTGCTGCCAGACACACTGACCAAAACAGACAGGGGGGAAATATTCTCTTTCTTCTCCCTTCTTTCCACTCTCTAGTCCTCCACCAGAGCCTCCAATTGGTTTATCATGCTTGGAAGCCAGTTGGCAATGGAGTCTGGAATATGTGGTCCTTGACCTAAAGGGACAGTCAGAGAAGGGCAAGAAATGGATCTGAGAGTAAATAGGCAAATAACTGGCATGGCAACCTACACACACACACACACACACACACACACACACACACACGTTTGGAAATGAATTTGATATTTTGATATTTAACTTCCGTATTTTACATATCCTTCTGTCAGTTTTCCTAGGGGTATCTGTGTATTTGTGAATTTATATATTTGATAATATTTTGCCAAAATGAAGGAGGAGTAAATATGTGGCATGTGTATGTATATGATTATATAAAGAGAGAAATACATATACATTTTTGCAAAGTATTGGGGAGAGTAACTTAAACAAAGGCATGGGCATTTATTCATTCATTCCATAAATAAATATTGAGTACCTATTAGGTATCACTGTCATAATAATGTCATTTTATATATATTTTTTACATAAATGACATACTGAGCACCTACTGGATATCACTGACATTATGAAACTCACATACAAACACAATTAGGTCATCAATACTGAGTGTGGCTGCTGAATTTCCAGACTAGTCCTGCACTCTTGGGTCTCATCTATCTAAGACAACGAGGTACACTCTAGAAAGAAAAGACCAGGAGTAAAAAGCAGAACCTGGACTTTAATTTCTAGAACTGCCCTTAGTTTTATGAGTAATAGATTAACCTTTCTTGAGTAGTTTCCCTGTGTGTGGTAGCTCCACAAATACAGACACATTTTATATCTTTCTTGCTGGTGAAGGCTGTCCACTTAGCCACTTAGCTGATAATTTTCGCTGAGATCTTTGTCTGTTGTTAGGCTGTCTCCTCCAAAGAGCTTCTTGGATAGCTGTTATAGTTCCATTTTTTCCCTCTCTTCTTCCTGCGAACTGGGCTTTGTTTTTGGTTTTGTTGCTGTTTTTCATACACCACTGTTAAGTTGCCTCTTCCTGGCCCAAGAGTTTCCTTTGGCTTTACTCTTTTTCCATACAGTATCACTATGTAATCAGAAAAGACAGAACTGACAGATTTTATTTTTTTAATGTAATAATAGAGGAAGGACTACCAGTAATTTCTTAAATGTGTTGCTTTCTAGAAGCTTAAAAAATTGTCTGTCCATGTGGCAAAATCTCTTCCTTCTTTTTCTCAAATGCTCCCTTCTGCATCCTAAATGAACCTTGCCTTTAATAAATTATCAGTAAGGATTTCCCAGTTTCTTCAGCTTAATTTCCTTCTGATATAGTCAACTCTTAAAAGCAAATACCCATTGCTCTCAGTACCTGAAGATAGTGATCTTGCCACCATCATTTTAAAACTAAGTCCCTGAAGGGGATAAAAGGATGGATAAGCTGATAAAAAAAAAACTGGTTAGAAAATAAAGATGCAACAATAATTATTATAAACTTGAAGAGAGCTCAGTTAAATGAAGAATTTGTAAGAACAGCACAGTTTCATGGCTCATTGGTTTTCATGAGTTTTTATATTATGTATAGTTTTATACAGAACTCACTAAAAATATTGACATTAAGTTCCATGACTGGCCATTGAAGGCTATATATGAGTTCATAAGAGAGGAGGGAAAAGAACTTTCTGTAAGGTATTGAGAGAATAATTTAAGTATATAAGAATAATTTATGGATATAAATATGTATTGAGCACCTACTAAGTATGACTGGCATTGCATTGGGTAATTGGGACACCTTTGTAAGAAAGACACAACTCTGTTCCATTTCCTCTTGCTGAGTAACAAATCACTCAAAATTTAGCAGCTTAAAGTAAATCTTTTATTATGCTCATTG
>PISX010014871.1:0-51675 GCA_004024625.1 Mellivora capensis | reverse complement strand
CCCAAAAGGTGCCCAAAGGGCGGGGCCCATACTCCTTGGTAGCTAGGAGATAGTTGTGCCCCCACTGATTGAATACCTCCACCTGGCCTGACCCACCCTTGTACTTGGACTTTGTTACCTGGGTTTGGTTTCCCGGACTTCTTTTTAAGTAAGTTGGGGGTGGGGGGGGCAGGGTCAATTTAAGTTTTACTGCATAAACAACGAAATGGCAGTTCAACCGGGGTGGGGCCGCTCTGGCTAAATAGGCCCTTACAGTTCCAAATAGAGTTTCCTGACTTCCAGATCCTAAAACCTGCTCTCCCTCAATCTTTTCTCCATTAATGACAGTTGTTTTAGGCATTTGTTTAAAAATACAGAAGTCAGTCTTGTCCTCTCACTCCTCTTACCCCACTGCCCAAGAGCTAGTGCAATTGGCTCTCCCTTCAAAAGACACCGCAAAAACGACTCCTTCCATAATCTCTACCACAAGAATCGGGCAGTGATCATCTCTCTCCTAGACACTTTAGCAATATCCCAGCTGGTCTTGATAACATTGCCCTCTACCACATCCAGTATCAGTTCTCCTTCCAACAGCCAGGGAGGTCTCTGAAAATTTTAAATTAGATCATCTTGCTTAAGAAAAATATAAATTCGATCGTATTGCTTAAAATCCTCTCCCCATTTTCCCATTGCCCTTATAATAAGATGCACATTTCATACTAGCTCTTTCAACAACCACATCTCTCTTTCTTTTTTTTTTCTTTTTTTAAAAAATTACATTTATTTATTTGACAGAGAGAGAGATCACAAGTAGGCAGGGAGGCAGGCAGAGAGAGGATGAAGCAGGCTCTCCGAAGAGCAGAGAGCCTGATGTGGGGCTTGATCCCAGGACCCTGAGATGAAGGCAGAGGCTTTAACCCACTGAGCCACCCAGGGGCCCCACACACCTCTCTTCCTTGAGAAATGCTAAGCTCTCTGAATGTGGAGAAAGCAGAATCTGCCTTCTGTCAGGTGCATCAATTCTCATTGTCACTCCTCATCATATTTGTGCTTGTGAGATTATGTCTTTATTTTACAGGACTTATTCCTACCCACCTACTGATTCAAAAATAAATAAACAATCATCTCTGTTTCTGTCTTGGTGGCTTTTTTATTTAGCATCTGCTTCTCAGTCTGCCCAGGGATTTGGAATAATAGGCTGCTGAAGATTTAGAAGACACAATAAGCAACTTTTCTCCTTCTCAACTTTGGTGCCAATTGAGAAGTAGTCTCAGGAACCACAGAATAAAAATTGTCTTTGTTTTTGCTTGCAGAACAGAAGTTTTAAATTTTAATAAGGTCCAACTTATCAATTTTTTTCTTTCATGGATCATTCTTTGGGTATTATATCTAAAAAGTCATCATATGGCTCACCTAGATTTTTTTCTTGTTTTCTTCCACAAATTTTATAGATTTGTACTTTACATCTAGTTTTTTATTTGTTTTGAGTTAATTTTTGTGAAAGCCTTTAAAGGTTTGTATTTATGTTCTTTTTTGTTTGTTATTGCATATGAATGTCCAGTTGTTCCAGCCCCACTTTTTGGAAAGAGTATCCTTTTTCTTTGAATTAATTACCTTTGTTCTTTTGTCAAAGGTCAGTTGATTATATCTGTGGGGATCTGTTTTTCTCCTCTCTGTTCTGTTCCAATGATCTATGTGTCTATTCTTTTCTCAATACCATGCTATCTTGATTGCTGTAGCTTTATAGTAAGTCTTGAAATCAGATTCAACTTTGTTCTTCTTCCATATTGTCTTGGTTTGTCTATATCTTTTTGCCCTCTATATAAGTTTAGAATATATTTATTAATAACTACAAATTACCTTGCTGGGATTTTTTTTTTAAAGATTTTATTTATTTATTTGTCAGAGAGAGAGGGAGAGAGAGTGAGCAAGCACAGGCAGGCAGAGTGGCAGGCAGAGGCAGAGGCAGAAGCAGGCTCCCTGCTGAGCAAGGAGCCCGAGGTGGGACTTGAGCCCAGGACGCTGGGATCATGACCTGAGCCGAAGGCAGCTGCTTAACCAACTGAGCCACCCAGGCGTCCCACCTTGCTGGGATTTTGATTGGTATTACATTGAATCTATACATCAAGTTGGAAAAAAACTGAAGTCTCATCAGTATTGAACCTTTAATCCGTGGACATGGACTATCTTTCCATTTATTTAGATATGTTTTGATTTCTTTCATCAGAGTTTTGTCATGTTCTGCATATTTAGCTATCTTCCCATTTTAAAATTTTGGTTTGTGGTCCTCCTAAGAAAAATCATAGGAACCTAAAAATCATTCTCTTTATCTAAGGCTCATAAAGCTAGACACTGTAATTGTACTTTTCTTGTTATGGGCTTTTTTGGAACTAAAATGTTATTTCCTTAACATCAAGTCCCTTTTCTAAGACCTGTTAGTGCAAAGCTAATCCTCAGTGAATCAGTTTATGCCAGCCACAGAGGTTTCACACTAAAGTCACAGACATCTCATACGAGGGTCCTGGAAACCTTTCCTATTAAGCCCATAGAGGTTCTCACGCTAAAGCCACAGAGACCTAGTAAGGTCTTGGAGGTCTCTCACTAAATTCATAGAAATCTCACAGCAAGTTCCCAATGTCTCACTCAGCTTCTTGGGTCCTATCTTCTTCTTGGCTTAGAAACCCAGGAATTTTTGTGTGACTCCCAGGCAGAATATTCAAAATTCGGCAGGTGGAAATTGTAGGATTTTTCTACAAATTTGTTCTTGTCCTTTGAATACAGTGAAAACCACTGGATTATCTCATGCTGCTCTTTATGCTTTACCTATCAGACCAAATAGAGATTACTAGTCTGCCTGCAAAAGTCTGTGGAGCACTCGGTGTTATATGTAAATAATGAGTCATGTAGCACTACATCGAAAACTAATAATGTACTGTATGGTGACTAACATAACACAATAATAAAAAACAAGTCTGTGGTTTTGATGATGGGATGATAAAGAGTTCTACAGGATTTTTTTGGTTTATCTAATCAGTTTTCCATCTTTGAATGCAGAGTACCAATTTGTACGCAGTTATGTTCTGGTGGTCTCATAGTAGATAGAAATAATTATTACATAATTTCTGGTTCTGGGTCTGAGTAGTGATGACTGTTAATAATAACTAGTTCTTGTATATAGTTTAAAAGTTTACAAGCATTTTTACATATTCTACCCTTTTTAATCTTTAATTTTGTGACTTAGAAAATATTTGCTCTATTTTAAGAGGGACTGTCCGTCCACAAAATCCATTAGTAAGCTGTTAAGTACTAAATGCACTTTACTTCAGTAAGAAAGCTGGTCTCAATTCTAGGTGTCACCCAATGCTTAGTGTGGTACATTACATCTTGCCCTGTCTTTTTACTCTTATGGCTTTGATTGGGGAAGTGACATCAGAACCCCCAAAGAAGAAGTGAATAAATCAAAATGCCAGCAAATATCAAGATCTGGTGGCACTGAAGGGAGATGCAGTGCCCTGGTTGACTCACTTGAAGGTATGGGGATTGGTCTACTGTATAGGACACAAAAACATAATGAGAAAGTGGCATTTAGGACAAAGAGGGTGCCTGTTCCCCAGCTAGGAGAAAAGAGATTAATACATTCCATTTCAAATATCTTCCCCTGAGGTGCCTGGCTGGCTCAGTCAGAAGAGCATGAAACTCTTGATCTCAGAGTTGTGAGTTTGAGCCCCATACTGGGTGTAGAGATTACTTAAATAAATGAAGTTAAAAAAATAATAACAATAATATTAAATTTAAAACAAAAACCTCTAATAGCTTTCACTAAGTAAAACTTTTGGGTCCCTGTGGAAAACAAGATACTAAGCGAATTGTCTTGCTATGCCATGAAAAGCGGCTCAACATAAGTATTAAAAGCCCAGATACTGGAGCCAGATGATCTAGGTTTGAAACCCAGCCCATAACTTACTAGATTTGTGATTTATTTTTGTCATCTCCAGTTCTGATGTGTCAGAATTTTCCCCACACCACTAAGCAATTCTCTAACACCAGCTGGGTATCCTAATGGTCAACTCAGTTCTGATGCTTTCAACCATAAGATAAATAAGGTCTGAGGATCTAATGTGAAATGTAGTGACTACAGTTAATAACCTTCTTGTATAAGGGAAATTTGCTGAGAATAGAAACTTTCTCACACACACACAAAAGATAAATATGTGAGGTGATGGGAGTGTTAATTAACTAGTTAAGGAGAATCTTTACAATGGATACATATATCAAATTGGCACAATGTACACTCAAAATATTTTATAATCCTGCATGTCAATTATACCTCAATAAAGCTGAGAAAAAGAAAAAAATATGTTCACAAAAATTTCCATAAAGTTAAAACAAACATAATAACAAAAATAATATGGTAGGAAACTTTCGTGAAATGAATTGCAAATAAAAGATTAATAGTCTTAGTATATATGAAATTCTTACATAAAACAATAAAACCTATTTAAAACCCTAGGGTATTAGCAAGTAATTAATGCTAATAAAATATTAATTGCCAATTAAATAGAGAAAAGTTTCTCAACCTCACTAACAATAATACAAATGCACATTTAAGCACACCATTTTCTGCATAATGATCATATTGGCCAAGATTTATACAAATGGGTAATAGTGTTCAGGATATGGTGGAACAGTCACTTGGATTGTTGAGGGAAGGAAAATTTGGTTTATTCTTTCTGGAAAAGAATATGTTTCAAAATGTAGAAGGTAAAAACTTTCAAAAGATGCAGGCCAGGAAAATCTATTCCATATATCAGCATATTTTATTTTATTTATTTTTTTTTAAAGATT
The DNA here is from genome assembly GCA_004024625.1 of Mellivora capensis. Classification (NCBI taxonomy): domain Eukaryota; kingdom Metazoa; phylum Chordata; class Mammalia; order Carnivora; family Mustelidae; genus Mellivora; species Mellivora capensis. Next base: position 46,851 of record PISX010014871.1, on the reverse strand, counting down.
TTATTTATTTATTTGACAGACGGAGATCACAAGTAGGCAGAGAAGCAGGCAGAGAGAGAGGAGGGAGCAGGCTCCCTGCTCGGTGGGGAGCCTGCTTCTCCCTCTCCCTCTGCTGCTCTGCCTACTTGTGTCTCTCGCTCTCTCTGTCAAATAAATAAATAAAATCTTTTTAAAAAAGGGGGGGTGCTGGGATGGCTGGGTGGCTCAGTTGGTTAAGTGGCTGCCTTCGGCTCAGGTTATGATCCCGGCATCCTGGGATCGAGTCCCACATCGGGCTCCTTGCTCGGCAGGGAGCCTGCTTCTCCCTCTGCCTCTGCCTGCCACTCTGTCTGCCTGTGCTAGCTCTCTCTCTCTCTCTCTCTCTCTCTGACAAATAAATAAAATCTTTAAAAAAAAAGGGGGGGATTACAAGCAGCCCCCAACAGAAGTTGAAAAAGATGGGCATAGGAAGTGTTTTTCTTTTAATCACTACCATATGCTGTTACTGAGATAGGCCTGGATTAACAGACAAAAAAAATTGAAAAGAAATTTTATATAGAAAATATATATTAGGTAAAACAAAACAAAATGAAAATGGGTGTAAAAGTAGAATTCTAGCTAAATATATTATAAGGTTTATTCTCAGGCCTCTTAAACTCACATGTCTAAGACTAAAAAATATGTTCCTTTGCTCCCCTTCCTTTTTCTCCTGAATTCTCTGTTAATTGACAGAATGTATCCAAGTTTAGAGAACTGGGATACATCCTTGGCTTTCCCTTCACACTCTCCTGTATTCATCCATTTACCAAGTCCTGGCATTGCATTTGGTCTCTGAAGAGACAGTTTTATATCCATGGTTTGATTTTAATTAAGCAGCTATAGAACAATATAGGTATGGTTCTTTATTATGAATTTTTTATGATACAGTGATTTTCTTCTATTTGTGACTAATGTTTCAAGTCAGACTTCCTGTCTGTCCAGTGGATGGTGTTATTTTCAGCAAACGTTTTCATCTTCTTCCATCACTGTAGAAGATATTTTGTGACTTTTAGAAACAATTGTTACAGGATTGATTTTTGCGTGTATGATGATGTCTGTCATGGCAACATCTTATTTGCCAACTTGGGAGTTTAGGGATTGATACATAATTTTGCATATTTTCTGAGACCAATTTATATCCATGATTCCAGTTATGAACTAAAATGTGTGTCAATTTCTAAAGAAGAGAAAGTGAAGACAAAGGCTATCTTTAGAGGTGAAGCTTTAACACCTTTATGACCACAGATTTAGATCATTAAAAAGGAAAAAGGAAAAAGGAAGGAAGGAAGGAAGGAAGGAAAAGAAAAACAAACAACAGTAAGTAACAACAAACTCCACTGATCAGATCCATGCCCCACATCTGGGGCAAGGGTGCCTATATGTTGAAATCCCATGGAGTAATTGCCGAGATTTATAGTCTATTTTGATAACCCCAACATGTGTTCACACAGTGCATTCTTAACATGATACACATTAAAAGACCAATAAAAAAGATTAAAATGACATCAGTGATCTAATCCTCCAGTCTCCCATCTCCTCAAAGCCAGATTTGAGGGTTACCCACGGGGTAAACACAATTTAAAGGTTACATAGTATAAAATGGCTCCCATAAGGACTATGTCTGAAGTATTTTGGATCCATATCTTTTTAATCTCTGGAAGAACCATAAAAGTAAGGCTGGATATCACAGTTTAATTCTAATGAAAAAACTTTTTTTTAATTTTTAATTTTTAATTTTTTTATAAACATATAATGTATTTTTATCCCCAGGGGTACATGTCTGTGAAACACCAGGTTTACACACTTCACAGCACTAACCATAGCACATACCCTCCCCAATGTCCATTACCCCACCCCTCTCTCCCAACCCCCCCTCCCCCCAGCAACCCTCAGTTTGTTTTGTGAGATTAAGAGTCACTTATGGTTTGTCTCCCTCCTGATCCCATCTTGTTTCTTTTCTTCTTTTCCTACCCCCAAACCTCCTATGTTGCATCTCCACTTCCTCATATCAGGGAGATCATATGATAGTTGTCTTTCTCCGATTGGCTTATTTCACTAAGCATGATACCCTCTAGTTCCATCCACGTCATTGCAAATGGCAAGATTTCATTTCTTTTGATGGCTGCATAGTATTCCGTTGTGTATATATACCACATCTTCTTTATCCATTCATCTGTTGATGGACATCTAGGTTCTTTTCATAGTTTGGCTATTGTAGACATTGCTGCTATAAACATTCGGGTGCACGTGCCCCTTCGGATCACTACGTTTGTATCTTTGGGGTAAATACCCAGTAGTGCAATTGCTGGGTCATAGGGTAGTTCTATTTTCAACTTTTTGAGGAACCTCCATGCTGTTTTCCAGAACAGTTGCACCAGCTTGCATTCCCACCAATGAAAAAAAGTTTTTTTAAACACCAACTGTGTTATAATCCATGAGCAGAGCTCTTTGCACCTGTATGTGTTTCTTTCTGTTCATGGAAACCAAGCCAATTTTTCTCTAAAGCCCCTTTCTCTATGGCATCACTACTATTGGCTCTGGGAACCATATTTAATAAATCCAACCTTTGTTTTTGAGGGTCTGGGTCATACAAAATGCACACAGTTAATTTTAATTAATTTTATAAAATCAACTTATACCCATTATTTGGATCCAGGCACTTTCAATGAATACTAAGATACTATAGAAGAAAATTCCAGTTGTAAGGTCTAGCATCTGCTTTACTTTTCGTTATCCTAACCACAGTCTGATAACTATAAATAGCTTTAGATTATCTTCCATAGCTAAAGATTCAGCCACAAATTTGTCAGGCAAAGAAAATGCAAAAAAGAAAAAGATAGAATATCAGTCTGTATTTGCACATTAGCAAACAAGAAATTATATCACCCTTATTTCCTACATGGAAAATTGCATTCTATAGTATGGCTAAAAACCACACACACACACACACACACACACACACACACACACACACACATAACTGGACTAGATGAAAGGAGCAGAACTGATTATTCGTGGAGATATGAACTGCTGGTACAATATTAAACTGGTTGCTTTTCAAATGGAGGCAAATTCATGACCTACGTATGAAGCAGGAAATTTTAGTAATTCCACAATGAAGTCAGAGAATTTAACGTCCTTGGATGCATACTAAAATGGGAAAATGTGCATAATAATGGTTTAATTTTTTTAAAAAATCTAGAGGCTTTGATTATATCTAGTGTGTAATTAATACGTCTTGGCTAAAAAAGAACTAAAGTCATTTCAGACTTTTTAACATTCTCCACAAAGGTGTTGCACACTTTTGTGTGTGTATGTGATTTATTCTTAGATACTGGATGTTTGTTGAGGGTACAGAAATTTCATTTTTTAAAAAATTTTTTAAAACATTTTTTTTTTAAAGATTTTATTTATTTGACAGACAGAGATCACAAGTAGGCAGAGAGGCAGGCAGAGAGAGAGAGAGGAGGAAGCAGGCTCCCTGCTGAGCAGATGAGATGTGATGGCGGTGGGGGGCTGGATCCCAGGACTCTGAGATCATGATCTGAGCTGAAGGCAGAAGCTTTAACCCACTGAGCCACCCAGGCGCCCCCAGAAATTTCATTTTTTAAAAGAATATTTCATTTTAACTGTTTGTGGATCGTATGAAGAAATGGAATGGATTTTTGCACATTTCTTATATGTCCGGAAACCTTGTAAATGGATCATATTTTAACAATGTATTAAAGAATTCTTTTGGGTTTTCTGTGCAGTCTCAATTTTCATCTGTGAATAAGGTCAGTTTTGTTTTGTGCTTTACAATCTTATATCTTTCATGACATTTTCTTGCCTTATTGTGATTGGTGGAAACCTCCAAAAAGCAGACATAGTGAGATGTTTTTAGCTCATTTGGTCCCAAATTCAGGGGGAATGAATTTAGTGTATCCATAGTACAATATTTACTCCAGGTTTTTTAACACAACTTTTTTTTAAAACTTTTTATCAGGAATAAGAATATAGCATTCTATTCCCAGTTTGCTAAGAACATTTATTATGAATAAATATAGATTTATATTAAACTTTTCTTCCTGGTGTTTCTCCTTTAATCTACTAATGCACTGATTACATTAATTGGTTTTCTAATGCTTCATTATTGGGATCTCTTTGACATAGCAGTTTGGCTTTTAATCAGTTAAGCTATTCTTTCTATACTAAGGAGTTCCTTGCTATCTCCTGATAAGAGACTCTTTTGTTAATATCAGGAAGTAATGGTTACTCTTTCTTTGCAACACTCCTCCTGGTCCTTGGTTGTTTCCAAACCCTTAGCCTCTGGGTTTCCCTACTCTGACTGCTTTTTGTCTTTGGTTTCTTCATCCTCTGGTCTTCCTCAAGGTCTTGGAGCTCATCACTTGTTAGGGGATCAAGTATGTGCTGATGACTCTCAAATCTCTGCTAATAATCTAAACTTCTTTTCTGAGCTGCAGTCACAAATACCCAAGTGCCTACCCCATCTTTCTACTTGGATGAGTTACAGATACTCCAAAAATGTTCAAAACAGAACTGATCATCCTCCAACTTTTCTTCTGTCTCCCCACTTTGCTTCTAAACCTACTCCCCCTCCAGGGATTTCGTCAGGTCCCAACACTCCATGCATCCAGGTACAAAAGAAGCCTGAATGTGCTGGCTTCTCTTCCTTTCTATAGCTCCAAATCCATCACGAAGACTAATTCTACCTCCTAAATGCTTCTCATAGCCATGAATTTCTCTCCATTTCTGGACAAATCTGGTCAAAGCTATCATGCTCCTCTTGAAAATACCACTACCAAATTTCTTTATTTTCCTTCAGCCTTGCTGAATCCAATAAACTCCTTCCTTCTTTCTGTTCCTTCCTTCCTTCCTTACCTCCCTCCCTCCCTTTTTTCTTTCTTTCTTCCTATAATTTTAAATATTTGTCCTAAATTAAAATTTTTGTCATACAAAATAATTTACCAGGGACGCCTGGGTGGCTCAGTTGGTTAAGCAGCTGCCTTCGGCTCAGGTCATGATCCCGGTGTCCTGGGATCGAGTCCCACATTGGGCTCCTTGCTCGGCAGGGAGCCTGCTTCTCCCTCTGCCTCTGCCTGCCACTCTGCCTGTGCTCGCGCTCTCTCTCTCTCTCCCTCTCTGACAAATAAATAAATAAAATCTTAAAAAAAATGATTTACCAGTGTTCATTATATATCATTGTTCTTGATATACACACTTAAAATATTAATAGAATTTAATTCAGGAGTGTGACAGTAACGTTGAAAAGGGCCAAGTATTTTTTTTAATGATTTCATTTATTATTTTGGATATGGTCTGACAACACCTGAACACTTACTGCCAACAAGGCATAAAATTTGAACTTTGAGGTCATTTCTTATATATTGATGGCTTCTGTCAAACTCTTTGTTTCCAGAATACACAGAACAGATACTTTTGTTTATTCTTTCCTTATTTAATTTGAAACAATTTTTTACCCATTTTCTGTCTATTAAGGCTAAATGGACAGCATTATGTCTCTGGCCAAAACAAATAGAACAAGTACAAAGATAAAGAGCACAACTGGGGCTATGTTTCATTGTGGACATGTCACTCAGAGATACCTGAAGAACATTTAGATTGTAATTACAGTAAATTATCAGTGAGAAGACTTTAATTTCAGAAAAGTAGTTTGTTTGGCTGTCTTTTTGTATATTGTTTGATCCATCCAAAATATAACTTAGCAGTTCCCTCATGAAATTCTAATTATCTATACAATCCAAGGCAAATGTCCCATGTTTCTTTCCCCAACAGTAATGTTTGTACTTACCTTTTTTGTGTTCACATTACGTTTTATTCTTCTTATTGTTTCTTTCTGTGTTTTCACTATTTTATGGCTTTCCTAGTGCTTTTTTTTGTAGCAAACTACATTGCAATTTGGAAATGGGTCTGACCTAGAGCAGGCACTCAAGACATATTCACTGAATTATAACTAAATTTTAGTCTAGATTATTCAGACTTAGACTATTATTAAATTATTTCAGAGCTTTCTATGAAAAACAACTAAAATATTTGGATCCAAATGGTGTAGTATTTCAGGTGAGGTGATTTTTTCACAAATCAGTGAAAAAGAATCTGACCCATATTTACATGCTGACGAATTTGACTCTAACCTTGTAATCAGTACCTCATGTGGAAAATTTGAATCCTTGGCAATCATAAATAGGAACACAAACTGTTTGGTTTGGAAATTAGTAGCTCTTTCAGATAAACAAAAACATTGTCATGAAACTGTGTGAGATGATACACTTTAGCAGATCTTATTGGATTAAGATTGGCATTACGATAAAAGCGGGAAGATTTCCTTACATATATATGTGTATGAGACGTATCCAACAGCAGGAGGTCCTGCTTAAGATTGGAATTGCAGTAAGGGCAGTGAAGATAACTACCAGAAATGGATGCTATTCTGGAAGAGTTTGATTATAAATTTATTAATGAGACATACTAGAAATTTGGATTTCTTTTTCCTGTGGAAATGTTAGCTGGATTGGATATAATCTTTCTCACACTGTTGACAGCAGAATTCATAACTGGAATGTTGGGGAATGTGTTTATTGGACTGGTAAACTGCTCTGAATGGATCAAGAATGGAGAGATCTCTTTAGTCCAGTTCATCCTCACTTGCTTGGCAATCTCCAGAATCGCGCAGCTGTTGGTGTCATCGTTTGAATCATTTATGATGGGACTAAGTCCACCTTTCTATTCCACTCATAAACTAGCAAAACCTGTTACTCTACTTTGGAGAATAACTAATCATTTGTCCATCTGGTTTACTACCTGCCTAAGCATTTTCTACCTCTTTAAGATAGCTCAGTTCTCCCATTCCCTTTTCCTCTGGCTGAGGTGGAGAATGAACAGAGTGGTTCTTGCAATTCTTGTATTTTCTTTGTTCTTTCTACTGTTTGACCTTCTATTGCTAGAAACATTTAATGATTTCTTCTTGAATATCCATGCAATGGATGAAAGTAATCTGACTTTATATATAAATGAAAGTAAAACTTTTTATATTAAAACCCTAGTTCTTCTTAGTTTTTCCTATATCATTCCTATTGTTCTGTCCCTGACCTCGTTGCTTCTTTTATTTCTGTCATTAGTAAAACACATCAGGAATTTGGAGCTCAACTCCATGGGCTCCAGGGACTTCAGCATGCAGGCCCATAAAAAGGCCATTAAGATGGTGGTGTCTTTCCTCTTCCTTTTCACGGTTCATTTTTTGTCCATACAGTTGTCAAATTGGATCCTTTTTTTATTTTGGAACAACAAGAGCTCAAAGTTTATCATGTTGGCTGTATACATCTTTCCCTCAGGCCACTCATTAATTTTGATTCTGGGAAACAGCAGGCTAAGACAGACAGCCTTGAAGGTTCTATGGCATCTTAAAAGCTCCCTGAAAAGAGAAAAACCAATTTCATCTTTACAGATAAACCTTCCAGAGCCTTTCCAATGATGAAGCCTGAGGCATCTGAGAATCAATTTCACTTCAACTGGTTTTTTGGGCGGAAGGTTCCTTTAAATGTTGTTGAGCATCATTGAAATTTTCCCTAGAAAGGTTGCTTTTGGTGATAACTGACACATGGTCAGCCAATATAATTTAAAAGTATTCACTTTTATTTAAAACATTGGTTACCAATATTTTAAAATCTCAAATATCCTTTCAAAGACAATTTAAATTATTTAATTTTATATGCAACAGATGTATGTAATCGTAACTTGTATGGGGGGCAAGAGACATGTTGTGTTTTAGAAATCGAGTTAAATTACAAACTTCACTAGGTAGATGAACTATAAAATTTTGATAACAAAGTTAATTGAACAACTAAAGTCATAGATGGGAAAAACATGACCTCATAGCTTAAAGGTCTAATTTTTTTTTTTTTATGGAAAAGCTTTTCACTGCTGTCATTATCTTGTAGATAATATGGGAACAAGATGTTGGGAAATAATATTCACAGTGCAAAATAAAATAAACTGGAAACTCATGCTTATAATGCTAATCTTAATTTGAAATCCCAAATCATAAACATTTTTGATGTGATAAGTAATCGTGTAATTACAAAGTAATTTTGTAATTTTGATGTAATAAGTGCCAAGAGTGGAACTTACTAATTTTGCTAAATTCTGAGATATACAATATTATTTTCAGAGTGTCGATGTTGATATTTCTATCATCTTATGTAATAGAATTAAAAATACAAAAATCATTCCATAATTTAACATCACACTCATTGCTACTATAAAAAGACCATAATTACATTTTGAGAATGATTATGCTTGTGTTTGTGCACATATATTTTGTTGCAATCTGATTACTAGAGTTCTTAGAGAAACAAATAGAAATAGGTCAATAAGGAAGGCACAAAAAGCAAAATTTATAAAAACACCGTATGTCTAGTATAAATGTTGAAGAATATGTATATGGTGCTGTTATGACTACAATTAATTAAATTTAGATAAGGTAATGACAAATTGTAAATAAGGTTAAAGGTGGGGAAGTTTACTATAAAGTTTTGAATATGATGGCATAGACTATATCATACAGAGGCTGGGCAGGTATGTATAATGGAATTGTTTAAAAATGAAGACTTCTTTCTTAGAGTTTACCTTTGTTGTATTCTTTAGATTGTGTTAAAGAAACAGGAAGATGTAATTAAATGATGATAAATGTGCGAGTTGTAAATCAATCTTGAGGGAGCCATAGGTATGGGCACTGCTCTAGCGCGGTGTCCTGAAGCTGAAAATGGTGCAATAATTTATTAACATTTTTTCCCTGTCCTCTCTCACCGTATGTAGAAAACTAAACTACAAACACATCTAGCCTAGGTGGTGCTTCTGTGTATCAATAACAATAACTGGATAACGGTCTTAATGATAAGAAACTTTTTACTCTTTTTACGAAGTAATTTATGTTTTACAAAAGAAAATGTACATGTATTATTTGGGGCACTAACAGTATTGTCACTTTAATTATCTGGCCTTGGTAAAAGGGAATATGCAAATTGACCAAAATGAACATTTAGATTCAGATATTTTGTTTTGTTCTTGATATCCTTTCATATACATGACTTAAAGATAATCACATACTCTTTATAAGATGGTAACCAAAAACACTGTTTAGTTTTTAGGTTTATTAAACTTTTCTTTGGTAGCCAAGATAAAGTAATGGAACCAATTTATGAACAGCTCTTGTTTCTAATAAGTGGGCCTCAGGGGCAAGTACGTCAGTGTTTAACTAGGAGTAAGTCCACGCTAATGCAGCAAACCCAGGGAGATGGAACTCTAAGGAACAGGGCCCTGTTCTTGACCAAGAAGTACAGCAATGAACTGGTAAGGGAAGACAGGGTCATAGGCTGGGATTATTGCAATTGATTGTTGTAATCTGCATATTTGAACAGCAAGTGAGATTCAGCCCTGCACCTCTACTTTCCCCATAACAAGAGCCTTTGTGGGGGACTCAGTAGCAGCTGAACCACCAGCCAAGAAGAGCCACTCGCAACATGTGTGTTGCCAGCCTCATACAACCTGGGGAAGAAATATTGGTAATTCTATTCTACTAGGGAACCATAGTTGGAGAAAGTCACTGACGGAGATTGTCACTGATTTCTCGTTAACTATCTTTCTCACCCATCAAATAAATGTTCATTTAAAGATCTGGTATACGGACACCTGAGTGGCTCAGTCAGTTAAGCATCTGTCTTTGGTTCAGGTCATGGGATCGAGTCCCACACAGGGCTCCTTGCTCAGTGGAGAGCCAGCTTCTCCCTCTGCCCGCTGCTCCTCCTGCTTGTGCTCTCTCTCTGATAAATAAATAAATAAATATATTTTTAGAAAAATCTGGTGTAATCACTGCTTGTTTCAGTTTGTCCACCTAGGCGATTTATAGGAGGGAACAAATAACTTCTTCTATTGCAGAAATAGTCTTGTCACGGATCCTTAGGTCTAGTACTGGAGGCATCTGATAAGACATAAATCAAGCACAGCCAGACATTTTTCTTGAGCTCTAGTGATATGTCTGTCAGGTAGAAACCCATAACCCTATTGATCTCTGAGAAAGGCACACAAATTTCCTCAATGTCTCAGGTGGTTTGCCTGTTGTCAGTAGGTGGCTTCTCCTAGCAATATCTTTTTTTTTTTTAAGATTTTATTTATTTATTTGAAAGACAGAGATCACAAGTAGGCAGAGAGGCAGACAGAGAGAGAGGAGGAAGCAGGCTCCCCACTGAGCAGAGGGCCTGATGCGGGGCTCGATTCCAGGACCCTGAGATCATGACCTGAGCTGAAGGCAGAGGCCCCAACCCACTGAGCCACCCAGGAGCCCCTCTCCTAGAAATATCTTGATTAGACCCCATCTCCTCTGAGCCAGGGATACTTTTAAGGGACATTAGCATCATCACACAGTCTGTCCCAATCTGTCATTCGAGACACTAGATAATGTTGTCTAGAGTCATCTATGTCCCATTCAGAACCTCAAGACCGATCTTCACAAGAACAAATTGATTTGAAAAGTTTGAAGAATTTGAAAAACATGTATAAGCGAACATTTTTGTCTCCTTGTGCACTAAATCCTGTATCATAGACTACAGCTTTTCAAATTTTACCTTCTGTCCCCCCATCAATATAAATGCAGCCTCAGAAGACTATAGAAATGCCCACGAGACAAGTGTTCGCCTCTGTGGAGGCTGGTATTAATTACACTGGCCCTGTCTTGGGTCTGTCATGAGAAGAGCCAGAGGGGATATCTGCCCTCTAAGGATTTTGAGGGAAAACAAACAGTCAAGCAAACAAACACTATAGTCTTCAGTGTTGAAAATTAAAGGCGTATGCTAAGTGAAACAAAAATCTAGAGAGAGCATCACAGCTAGGGGATCATATGTTGCTGCCTTCTCTGAGACTATTAGGGGATGTAAACCTATGGCCATGGGGAGGGAAAGGCAATGGAAAGAGCCAAACTGAAAACCTAGGTAAGTTTTTATTGCACCGGAGAGGTCACAGACATAGAGGGGGAACAGGGAGAAATCAAGCCAAATGACAGGAGCTCAAAACACATTCAGTTGTATCACCTGCATTTACATTCACGTGAGCAGTAGTTCATCACCATATAAGTAGTACTCCCATTTGAATTAGGCCAAAGTAGATTTCTGAATGTATATTCTCCTCAGAAGAAATGCCACTTTTTCAACTGATAATTATAAAATCAATATTCATAGATTTTTCTGATTTATTAAATTGTATTCATCGTTGGAAGTTTAGACTAGGTATTTTGGATTGTCCCTGTAGCATTTACATAAATTTGACTAATTGTTATCTGCCCAAACGTTTTGGAATGATATCCCTCATATTTATATATAGAAGGTTTTTTCTTTATGGCATATGATGCAACCATTTTAAGAATGAAGAATATTAAGGTAGTTCAACCCAGGAGCAGAGACAAATTTGTAGTTATGCAGGTTTTTAAAAAACGGGAGCCTGGACTTTGAATTCAACTCATAGCATATAACACTTGTGATTTTTATCCTTGTTATTATATCCTTTAGATTGTGTTTCTTCTTCAGTGTAACTATGGACTCGAGTATTCTGAAATGACTAAGCGTCTATTGGCTGACTTGTTGCTATGTGGGTTCTGTCCCTGCTGAACCACTGCTGCTTCCAGTCGGTGAACGGGAGAAGAATTAGGCACAAACAAGTCAGCTGCAAGAGACTGGGAGCAGGGGACAACCGTGGAAAAGGCTGCTGTCCCGAGCAACTCCACAGTCTCACTTTTATTCGATAGAAACAATAGCCAACAGAGGAACCGATGAAGGTCAAACATTAGTCACATGTCTTGTGGACAAACAAGGAGGAGGATAAAGTTTATAGTCAACCAAGTACATTCAAAGGACTCATCTAAATAGCAACGGGCGCTTCTTGGAAGAGAAAGGAGGGATGACGGGAAAGGGAAGCAGGCGGTATTTTGTTCCACCCTGAGCTGCCTGGGCGTTCCCAGCTGCCCAGCTTCACGGTCGTCTATCGTCCTTCTCCCCAAAGACCTGTTGCCAGTATATGTTTTTCGTTAAAGGCCATATCTAAATGTGCTTGGTAACTAGTAAAATCCTCCAGGGGTTATAGTTTAAGTAACACATTGTTCCGAGGGGCAGTAGCAAACCATGCCTACCAATGGAGCCCTACTGTCGGGTAGCCTTCTACACCATGTCAGAGCATTTCTGAAAACATCAGTGATCTCTATGGTCTTCTTGATTTCCTGCCACCAAATACAGAGTTTTCAATCTCCATCTGGAGTTGGAGTTTCCATCTCCAACTCCCTCCACTGGAAGTAGTCTCTTCTGTGAAGAGAAGGTCAAAGGCCCCCACCTCCAGCAGGGATTTAGGACTCTGGTTTGAGGCAGGATAGCTGGAGAGCAGTGTTGGTTATTTCAAGGTTGGTAACAGAAATTGTGCATGAGTTCGTATATCATGACATTTTCCCCAGTTTTAAAGAGTTGCTTTCTTTTCTTGTTCTTACACTAGTTTCACAGTCAAGTCTTACTCATTTTCCCTTTTTCTGTGCTCCCAATAGGATTAACACCAAGTCAGCATTCATTCATCCAACAAATAGTTAGGGAGGGCCTACTATTTGCCAGGCCCGCTGTGTTCCAGGAATTGGAATAGATCAGTTGACAACAAAACAGTCCCTTCTCTCATGGAGCTTAAGGTCATCACAGAGGTACATGTTAGCTAAGATTATGTGGTATACATGCCTGAAGTAAAAAGTTTTTGATTGCCAAGATATCCATTTAAGAGACATCTGTCTGGAACAAACATACTGCAACCTGCCTTACACAGCTTCCAGAAGAACCCCTGGTTAAGAAGCCAGGCCACTCCCACCCATGAAGTTCCCCGTTTAGAGAGCCCTGAGTAACCTAGATAACTGACTGCTTGCATGACCCCACTTTTCCCTTCCCAAGTCCTAGTTAACAATGTTATGTTTTAAATTTGCCAGTAAAGGGGCGCCTGCATGGCTCAGTTGGTTAAATGTCTGCCTTTGGCTCAGGTCATGATGCCAGGGTCCTGGGATGGATTCTTGCATTGGGCTCCCTGCTCAGAGGGGAGCCTGGTTCTCTCTGTGCCCCTCCCTCTGCTCGTGCATGCACTCTACCTGTCCCTCTCTCAAATAAATAAATTAGATCTTAAAAATAAAATAAGTTTGCCCTAAAGTACGAGCTTGTAAAATCCTAGGCATCCACTCCCAATGCAAATAAAAACAGAACACCAGGTCTGTGCTCCTCTCCGCTCCCCATGACTTACCTGTGTGGCCTTGGGCTTGCTTCATGTATCCTCCAGGACTTGTGAATAATAAACCTTGTTTTTCCTTTTTCTTTTTAAAGAGATTTTTATTTATTTATTTGAGAGAGAGAGAGAGAGAGCTAGCATAAGAGGAATGAGAGAGGGTGGGAATGGTGGGGGCAGAGGGAGAGGGAGAAGCAGTCTCCCCACTGAGCAGGGAGCCCGATGCCTGGCTGGATCCCAGGATCCCAGGATCAAGCGAAAGGCAGAAGCTTAACTGAGCCAAGGCATCCCTAAACCTTGTTTTTGTTTTTGTTTTTTGTTTTTTTTTAAGTTCCCTGATGGTTGTTGCTGAGGTGAATCATAGTAAGAACTAAAGAATTTAAGGACAGACCAGACAGGGTTGAGCAGTGCTAGTGAAGAGTTTATTAAAGAGAGAGGGTACGCTCTCGAAGTGCACCAGCTCAAGGGAGAGTTGTGCCCCTGGTGTGGGTCTCTATGTTTCATTGACAGTGTTAGCTAAGGGGTGCAATATTCATAATCTGGGGATGGAATTTTTTTTTGGGGGGGGAGCAGGGTTCTGCACCTTTTCTCCCATATTTGTGAGGGCCCCTGGCCTTCTTGGTCTTGGGCCTGTCGGGTTTGAGGTGGCTCGTTGTAGCTTTGTTTGTGCAATTCTGCCAGGACAGGTTGCTAACTTTCCTGATAATGGGCCTTGACTCCCCCTTTGTTGGGCGTGAGGCATCCTGATGACGCCCAGCTAAGTGCCTACTCTACCACAGCCACACCTGGGCTGTGTGGGGCTCTGGTGGGGATAAGTCTGTGGGGGCCCACACAAGTAGTGAGAGCCTAGGTGAGAGCCTCAGGCACTGGTAATCTAGAGTATCATCACTGATAATCTGAGGCCAATACAAAACAGGTAATTTATTACCAGGGTCAAAATTGGCTGAATGGGGAATGCATCGTCAGAGGGTAAGTGGGCAAAATTCCTGTCTAACTCCTGGAGAATCTTCATAGATTTACGGCTTGGGGGTACAAAGAGTTTTGTCTGGGTTTATAAAGTCCTTTAAGGCATATATCAAGGAATTCTCAATGAGTGCCCACAATATATGCCAGACCAATTAAATCAGAATCCCTGGGGTTGGCTCATAGGCATCAATATATATTATTACTATATTAATAATTAATTAATAATAATTAATGTGTATGTATATATATATACATGCACACATCATATACCTAGAGTTCTCTAGATAAGAGGGATAACCTTGCAGTCAAGATTGAAAAATCATTGTATTAAAGTTACCTGTTTGTCAAAACAAAAAAACAAACTATATTTTACTGTAACAATATTTGATGAGATGAAGGCTTTAGCCAAAAGCAGAATTAACAAAAAGGAGAACCAACCTCTCACTCCCCTACCCCTTCAGGGTTTTTTTCCTACTATATTTTTTTCCTACTATATTTTCCCTCTCAGCTGACAAGAGCTTATTCAGAATTAAATAGGCAGTAACTTATTGAGAACAAAGCTCAAAAATCCAGAGTAATAGCTCCAATAGGTCTGATTTTGGTGCCTTGGCATATGCTTTTATATCATTCTGGAAAACAATTTCCCTTTGTATCTATTTCTTCAAGAAATCCTAAGAAGCTTCAAGATCCAAGCTAGTGTCACTCTCATTGTAAAAACAGAATGAACTATTGACTGTAGAAGTTGCAGAAGAACAATGTAGAAGAACATTGACTTTTTTTTTTTTTAAAGATTTTATTTATTTATTTGACAGAGAGATCACAGTAGACAGAGAGGCAGGCAGAGAGAGAGAGAGAGGGAAGCAGGCTCCCTGCTGAGCAGAGAGCCCGATGTGGGACTCGATCCCAGGACCCTGAGATCATGACCTGAGCCGAAGGCAGCGGCTTAACCCACTGAGCCACCCAGGCTCCCAGAACATTGACTTTTGTAGGACTCCCCTCTTAGTTGCAGTTGCACTGTGGTCAAACTTTTGTCACATTCTATAGTCATAGTTTACTTACTGTTGCTTTTTCTAATACTCTGTGAGCTCTCTAATGTTGCTTCTCTTATTTCATCCATAATAGTATTTGAACTATTATGGATTTTATTGAATGGAATTAATGAATAATGCCTGTATTAGAGGTTTATTTTTAGACAATGCTATTAAAATTAAGAAACCTGGATCCAAATGGTATTTTCAGGTGAAAAGGAAAGTGCAAATCAGTGTAAAGAAATCTGTCTCATATTTGCATATTTGCATATTTGACTTTATTCTTCCGGATGTCCTCACAAGTGGAAAACTGCAGTCCGTGCCAATGATGAGTGGGAACATTGACTGTTTAATTTGGAAATCAGTCGCTGATTGGAAGTTATGTTATGTTAAAGTTTTTCATTTAGATCTGTGAGACTGGATCTCCTTGTGTATACTTCAGAGCCACAGCTGGAATAAAAGAGAAGGATCTTTCGGGAAGTTAAGTGAGACAGTATCTGAGCCTTTTTCATATAAAAGTGGAAAGTATCAGACTGGATTTTATTCCACAACATTTTGGCAACCAAAAAATCCGAGACATAGGACCAACCTTCTGGATTCTTTCTACAGAAATGCCATCTGTAATTGAAAATGCTTTTCTGATAGCAGCAACAGGAGGATTCCTAACTGGAATGTTGGGGAACTGTTTCATTGTACTAGTTAACTGCATTGACTGGGTGAAGGGTCAGAAGCTCTCATCAACTGACTACATTCTCACCAGCCTGGCTATCTCCAGAATCGTTCTTCTTTGCATGATACTGTTAGATTCATATGTAATGGTGTTGTGGCCACATCTTTATGCCATTGATAACATAGTAAAATTCGTTAATATTTTTTGGACACTGAGCAATCACCTAGCTACTTGGTGTGCCACCTGTCTAAGTGTTTTCTACTTCTTCAAAATAGCCAATTTCTCCCACTCCTGTTTCACCTGGCTGAGGAGGAGAATTAGCAGAGTGCTACTCATGCTTCTCCTGGGGTCTTTACTCTTATTGCTTTGCAACTTTGAATTAATAGATACATTTAGTAATGTCTTGGTTAATGTCTATCAAAGATACGAAAGAAACTCAACTTGGTCCCTAAATGTAAGTAAAACTCTGTATCTTAACAGCTTGATTGTTTTCAGTTTCATCTACTTAATCCCCTTTCTTCTGTCCCTGGCCTCCCTGCTCCTTTTGTTTCTTTCCCTGAGGCGACATACTAGGAATATGCAACAGAACTGCTCTAGGGACTTCAATACAGAGGCCCATAAAAGAGCCCTGAAAATGGTGATGTCTTTCCTTTTCCTTTTCATGGTTCATTTTTCTTCCATCCTATTAACAAGTTGGATTTTTGTTTTACTGCAGAATTCTCAGGTCAATTTGGTTGTCATATTACTATCAACTCTTTTTCCTTCTGGCCACTCATTTATTCTGATTTTGGGAAACAGCAAATTGAGAAAAACTGCTTTAGGACTACTGTGGCATATTAATCACCACCTGAAAATGGTGAAACCTTTTGTTTCATAGACTTTTCCAGAATTTTCTGTATCCCAAGAGAATTAAATTAATGAAGAGACACTGAAGATCCATTTTAACCTTTGTCTTTCTCACCAGATTCTTTTAGATACTATTAAACATCACAGACTTTCCCCAGAATGACCTATAAACTTAAAAAGCAAGCATCATTCCTTATAACACTTGTTGGTAAAAAGGATATTTTTGAGAAAATATGAATATAAAATATATGATGTGACATGCATTAATTTTATATATGCTGGTAAATATTTACTATGTTCATATGTGAGAAAAGTTATTATTTAGAAATGAAAATCCCAAGTTGAAGTTGGTGGAATATTTGTACAATATTAAGTTAAAAATTAATTAAGGAATAAAAATGCTGTAATGTCATCATCACATAACAATAGATATAACTTTTAAAACAATGGAACAGTGTCTCATTATGAATCCAACCTAGAATAGACATTACCTTCATTGAATAAGAGAAAAATCAACTTAATTTATAAGAAGAAACTGAATAATTATCCTTAAGTGTGTAAGAATACTTTTATGTGTACTTTACAATGATCAAAATCACACGTAGAGAGTTTGTGTGGGGTGTGTGTCTGCACATAAGGGTTAAACGAAGGCTGGTGTCCTTTGTCAGGGGAGAAACACAACCAACTCACCAGGGATAAGCACAGAAAGTTTACAGAAGAATACTGTGTATTTGTATAAATTTTATTTCATTTTATTTTTTTAAAGGTTTTATTTAATTATTTGACAGAGAGAGATCACAAGTAGGCAGAGAGGCAGGCAAAGAGACAGGAGAAAGGATCCCCGCTGAGCAGAGAGCCCGATGCGGGGCTCGATCCCAGGACCCTGAGATCATGACCTGAGCCAAAGGCAGAGGCTTAACTCACTGAGCCACCCAGGTGCCCCTATTTGTATAAATTTTAAACATGTTCGTGGGTATGTATACTGTTGGGTTGATGTTTATAATAAAATAATTGAAATCAAAGTAGCTGAAAATGAACATAATCTTAAGGCCAGCAGGTGGCAAAATTGTGCCAATTAATGATATTGCAATTTTGAATAAAAGTTTGTTATCTAGAAATTTTTAGAAATTATAATTTTAAACATATTTAACTATCAATAATGAAGAAATTGTTGTAGGGTTTTAAAGTGCCATAATTTTTCAATTGTACAAGCAAACAAAAAACAAAAACAAACTAGATAATAAATGTTGAAAAATATGTAGGTTATAAGTTAATTTTGATGGAGCAGTAGGTCAAGTCTGATGCTGGGAATATAAAAACCATAAGGGCTTTGTAAAGTGTACTCTTCCTCCAGGGAGCTGTGCTAGGGGGTGCTCTGATGCTCTGATGATGATGAGGGTACACATACATACCCACAGAGATTTAGATTTTTTAACTTCACTCATTATGTTGGACCCTATATAAGAAATTTCCTGGGGCTGGGGGGGGGGTTGGATGAAGGAGATCAAAAGATACAAACTTCTAGTTATGAGAAATATACATACTAGGGCTATAATATACAACATGACGACTACGACTGATACCTGCTGTATGGTAACCTTGAAAGCTGCGAAGAGAGTGGATCCTGAAAGTTCTTGAAAGTTACTGGAGAATGGATCCCAGAAGTTCTCATCACAAGGAAAAATACCTTTTTCTGGGTATCTGTATAGGATGCTAGGTTGACAACTCATTGTGGTTGTCATTTTGCAGTATATGTAAGTTATTATGGTGTGCAGTTTAAGCTTACACGGTGCTGTATGTCAATTATATCTCAATAAAACTGAAGAAATTCCCTAATGACTGTCACTGGGATTATCCTTACTTTGGGAAAGGTGGAATTGTAATCATACTGGCAATTGTTTAGATTCAAATTTGGTTTCAAATACATCCTTTTTAGTAAGAAAGATTATTTTGTACTTATTAGAAGTAAGCATATTTAGTTTTAGTTTTTAGGCTTACATGTATCAGTTAACTTTTAATGACCAAGATTTAAAAAAAAAAAAAGATTTAAATAACCGTGCACTGCCCTTGCTTCTTACGAGTAGGATTTAGTAGTAAATGTCTCGTTACAATTAAGTCCTCACTTCTCATGTACTAATGTTGGAGAGATGAAGCTCTAAGAGACAGGGGCCTATTCCTGATAAGCACAGAAAATAACCATTAAAGGATGAGGACTGTGTTACAGACTGGGCAGTGGATACTTAAGTACTGCCTTCTCCTTATTAAAATGGTATTTTGGGAATAAGGTCTATACCTCTCTTTCCATAGAAGAGCCTGTGTTAGAGACTCCAGCCATGATCTAAGAAAAGCTACTACTATCACAGCTATAGCTAGTTCCATGCAATCTGGAGAGAATTGTATCTATTTTGGGACCAAGTTATTGGGAACATAAAATGACTGTCATTGCTTTCTTGCCAATCACTTCCCTCCAAAAGAAACTTTTTAATTTTATTTTTAAGTCATCTCTACACCCAACATGGGTGGGGCTTGAATTCAAAACTCTGATATGAAGGGTCGCATGCTCTACTGACTGAGCCAGTCAGGTGCCCCCCAAATAAACTTTTTATGGTCTTGATGTAAAAAATTTTATTTTTTTTTTCAGTTGCCCAAATCTGAGACCAGGGGAGTTGCAAATAACCTGTTTTTAATGCCAAAGGAGACCTTGCCTAAGGCCTGGCCCTTGGCCTCATGCCTGGCCAAGACCCTTGCCCAAACTAAGATAATTTGGTGTTCAAGCCATGTTGTCTCGAACTTTAGTGAAAGAAAAGGTCCCAGTGGAATTACGCATGGATCAATACAGATTTCAAGGTTAACACTGTTGAATTTCTGATGGTTTAGGTATTTTGTCTGCTGTTCTGGCTTGAACTTCATGTGCTCTAAGCCAGGGACTTCCTTAACTGAAGTACAGAAACAAGGGGACCATCTGTAAAACCTGTAATTCGAGTCCACTCACCTGTGACACTGATTAATGCTTTTTGTAGAAATCTATGCCAGGTGCTAAATTACTTTCAGAATAAATCTTCATGGTGGCTCAGTGGGTTAAAGCCTCTGCCTTTAGCTCAGGTCATGATCCCAGGGTCCTGGGATCAAGCCCCACATGGGGCTCTCTGCTCAGCGGGGAGCCTGTTTCCCTACCTCTCTCTGCCTGCCTCTCTGTCTACTTGTGATCTCTGTCTGTCAAATAAATAAATAAAATATTTTAAAAAAAACACCTAAAAAAAAAAAGGTCAGATGACTGGTTTGATCAATTCAGAAAAAAGGACGTTACTTATAAAAAAAAATCACAGGTGACAGATGTGCTATTTTTCAATTTTAGCAATTTTGTGAAAAACCAACATATGTACAGTTTCAGAAAACAAAGGCACACCATGGTACCTCTATTCCTTAGCCTCATGTTTAGTTAGTTTTAAAAATAACCTCTTTTCCCTTTCATACAGATCTAACCTGACCTCTGAATTTTAAGGCTCCTATTAACTACATTCATTTGACTTCAGTTTGGGATATTTTCAAGGTTTCTTTTTATCAATTAAAAACTAAAATAATTTCTTGAAAAATAGCCCCTTTTTTTCAAATTAAACTTTTTTGTTTTGTTTTGTTTTTGTTTTTATCTGTTGGCCCCACTTCCATTACTGCACCTATGATTTCAGAGTAAAGACATTCCAAGCACAGTTATTTCATTAGTGCTTTTTACCTTTTGGTTGTGACAATTTATTTTTCCTCAGTTTGGTTAATATGAAAAGGTATACCCAATCTATTTCAATCAATATATGAAAAACCTTCCTTTATCTTTGTTCATTGATGCCCTCCACTACCTCACTGCAAATAAATCCACATATTTGGTATTTAAAAACCATGAAGATGGGCACAATTTTCTAATGTTTGCAGCAGATCCCCAATTAGGATAGGAGCTGGCAGGGGTGCCCTCAGATGTACTGCAACTAAGCTACTAAGAATTCCATAGTTTCTTCTTATCATTTGTTGTAGGCACTCAGTAATGTCCTTGGCGTTTTGACTGTCCCAAGAGCTTTGCTGAGATTTGTGTTTGTGTGGAGTGGAGGGGGGAGAAGTGGACTTCAGTTGCAAAGATCCATGACTTAGTCTGGTGGTAATCTTGCTGGGCAAAATAGGCTACTGAAGAATTCTTGTTAAAATTCCAAGAAAGTTCCCACACTCATAAATCCAAACCAACTGATGTGAATCAATTGAACCCTACTGGAAATTCTATTGATTGCAGGGGTTTCTTTTTTGGTTCACTTGCCTGAAACCTTCCAAGGCTGTTCTTCAGACTACTTTCCATGCTCAGTTTCTGGCAGTTTCCTCTCCACCTCCTTTCATTCCTATAGTCCTAAACTTTCTGTTCCCACCCCTTTTGGTCTCCATGTGTTAGTCCTATTTTCTTTTTGACTATAGCAAATCTGCTTATGCTGCACCAGGATAAGCCTCCATTAAAGTAGGATTGCAAAACTGTAAGAGAAAATTTAAATAAGCCTCCTCAGAGCAGTTATGGATAGTTTCAAAATTCATGTTAACTTAATCTCTACTCCTTAGAGGGAAGTAGAGTTCCCTTTCCTATCCTAGGGGTAATGTCCTTTCCTCTCTCTCCCTCCATCCCCTTCCTCCCCACAAACACACCAAATGACTTTAGATGGCAAAAAAGTATAAAATGCTTGAATTTACATGTCAAATTATATTGAATGTTTATATTCTAACATATAAAGCCCTCAATTATACTGAAGAAAAAAAAGACACTGCCAACTATGACTCAGGTAATACTTCTATTTGAAATTTAAGAAACAGGATTAAAAAAACAGGATTATTCAGCATTACCTATACATTAAAAAATTGAATCCCTCATCGAAAGTATCTATAGGGATAAATGAGGTTCGACTGTAGTTTGGCCAATTACTATGACTTTGGGGATGTTATTTAACATCTTTAAATTCCAGTTTCCTTATCTGAAAAATGATGGTGAAAATGTTTTTACTCAGAGGATACACATGAGAATTATAGAGATCATGTACATAAATAACTGTACAGTTCCTGGTATTAAAAGCTCAATAAAATTTAAAAAATGATGCTGATAATAAGGAAAAGCTTTTAGCCAAGTAATCATGTTGTTTTTGCCCTCAAAAAAAAAAGAAAAAATTCTTCTTCCCTGTAAGTTATGTTACTATGATCACTATTTCCCTTTTAAACTGTAATAGGGTTCTGATTCCCCATCATTTAAAAAAAAAAAAAGATTTTATTTATTTATTTGACAGAGATCACAAGCAGGCAGAGTGGCAGGCAGAGAGAGAAAGGAAGGGAAGCAGGCTCCCTGCTGAACAGAGAGCCCAATGCAGGGCTCCTGGGATGGGGGGGGGGGGGGGGGGGGGGGATCATGACCTGAGCCAAAGGCAGAGGCTTTAACCCACTAAGGCACCCAGGCACCCCTCCCCATCATTTTCATCAGTTATACTTCATAAATGTTTTTTCTTTATTGGTGAGAACTATGCCACCTCTCTGCTTCTTCATGCTGGAGGGGTCTCTGGATCCATCAATATTCATGATGGCCTGAAAAAGCTCCATGTATGGGCAATAAAGTGGATCACTTTAGCATTGAGGCAACTATACCTTTCTTTCCTTCATTGACTAATGACTCTGTGTAGAAAAAACAAATTTGGAGTTTATCCAACTATGTTTATTATCTATGTTACATTAGGCAATGCTCTAAGGTAAGGGATACAGAAATGAAGAGTCTTTGGCTTCACCGATGCTGCCCAGAGGGTGTTAAGAGGAATAAAATGACTTGCAAATTAGAATAAGTGGTTTAGTCAGAGAAAACAGGATTCTCCTTTGGGAAACTGAGTTATAAATGTGGGAAGAAAAGTACAGACTGGGTGTAAGAGCAATTGTGAATAAAGGGCAATCCTGGAGCCTTCATTCAGTTGCTACTTTGTATCTGCTGATACTACGTGGGCTGTAAAATTGAACAGGATACAATATCTTCCCTCACAGAGCTTCTAGTAGAGCAGGAGGGTATGAAATGCAGTTAAGGGCTGAAGTGCCTTTGTCTCTTTAGTGTAATAAAAAGCAAAGCTGAAGAAAAAAGGTTGAAGGTACTCATCAGAAGAAATGAGATCTTGCCATTTGCAATGACGTGAATGAACTAGAGGGTATCATGCTTAGTGAAATAAGTCAATTGGAGAAAGACAACTATCATAGGATCTCCCTGGTATGAAGAAGTGGAGATGCAACATGGGGGGCTGGGGAGGGGGTAGGAAAAGAAGAAAAGAAACAAGATGGGATCAGGAGGGAGACAAACCATAAGTGACTCTTAATCTCACAAAACAAACTGAGGGTTGCTGGGGGGAGGGGGCTTGGGAAAGGGGGGTGGAGTAATGGACATTAGGGAGGGTATGTGCTATGGTGAGTGCTGTGAAGTATGTAAACCTGGTGATTCACAGACATGTACCCCTGGGGATAAAAATACATTATATGTTTATAAAAAATTAAAAAATTAAAAAAAAAAAAAGGTTGAAGGCACATATTCATGTAGCATGGAGCATCCCAGTCCCTCATCATTCCACCGCTAATGGCAGCCACATTCTTTTGTTACAAAGTGGGACACTAGTACTTCTAGGGAATAGCGGTGTTCACCATATGTAAGTCCCCTTGCATTATGGAATTACTCCACTGATGAAATTACACTGCTGATATTTTATATTAAAATGTTTTCATTTCTGCACAGTAAGAACCGAGGGAAGAAGAGTATAGAAAAATGTCTCTTGGATATTTAAAAACAAAAACAAAACTCACATCTGATAACTAATGCACAATTAGGCAAAAATAAGGCAGCTTATGATAATGGCAGAGGTTGGTATTAACACAGCCCTTAGATGGGAGTAAAAGAAATGAACTCTAATATGATCAGGGGAATCTGGGAAAAAAGAATTTAAAAAGAGTGACATCTAAGTTCAGCCTTAAAACACATGTAGAGTAACAAGAGGCAAAAAGGGGGGGGCAAAAAAAAAGAGTAGAGAAAAAAAGTAGAAAGAGGATGTGCTCAAAAAAACTCCAGGAGTTTGCCTGGAGACAAGAAGTAAGGACAGAGTAGGAAACAATTACCCAAAGCCAGACTTGGTGCTGGAGGGGGGCACTTGGTTTACAACCCAAGAGTATATTTGTTGGTTGGACACAATTAGTGGAATCCAAAACCGCAATTAATTTCTAAATCTTTACCTCTGCAAATAAT
The DNA here is from genome assembly GCA_004024625.1 of Mellivora capensis. NCBI lineage: Eukaryota > Metazoa > Chordata > Mammalia > Carnivora > Mustelidae > Mellivora > Mellivora capensis. The sequence continues at coordinate 22,745 of PISX010014871.1, read as the reverse complement.
GGCCTTTTATCTCTCTCTCTTTTTTTTTTTTTTTTGGCCTTTTATCTCTTAAAATCCTTCTGGAGGCTCTGCTACACGTCCCCAGGGTCAGCACCTTAACAGATCACCTTTAGGACTGAAAAGCTCTACTGGGAAAAAACAGGCCTTTTATGAGTTTTAAGTTTTACTCACATGCTAAGGAGATAATCTGTTAGAACAAATACTATTGTGTATATAACAAGCACTAAGGCAGGCTTATTTTTAATTCTCAGACTGACTTTTCGAAGGAAGTATTTTTTATCTTTCAATAGTTGAGCAAACCAGGTTTTAGATTAATGGACTCACCTAAAACCACAAAACTAACAGCTTGCATTTTTTTTTTAATAAGAATTTTTTTTAAGCTGTTTTTTTTTTTTTTAAATTTATTTATTTGTCAGAGAGAGAGAGAGAGAGAGAGAGCGAGCACAGGCAGAGGCAGAGGGAGAAGCAGGCTCCCTGCCGAGCAAGGAGCCCAATGTGGGACTCGATCCCAGGACGCTGGGATCATGACCTGAGCCGAAGGCAGCTGCTTAACCGAGCTACCCAGGCGTCCCTAACAGCTTGTATTTTAACAGTGATATGCCTGATTTAAAAACTCGATCCCATTTTATTATGGTGGCTCTTAACCAGTGCTGTATTTTTCAACTGCCTGGGGGGGACCTTTTAAAAATGAAACTTATTTAAAACAAACTTTAATCAGAGAAATACATACGTACAATTAAGAAAAAACAAAATAATACTGGTTTGATAGCGAAAGACAGCAATCCTTTTTTCTACCCATCTCCGACTTTTTTCTCCAGAGACAACCACTTGTTTCTTACTAGTTTTTGAATGTGTTTATTCTTTTTTTATTGACCTCTCTGTACTAGATCTTGACTGATTCTTCCCCATTACACACACCTCTCCCCTCTCTAATCCCCCAATGTTACATAATCATTGTATTAGTATTCAGTATTTACATCATTATGACTGATTTTATGTGACTATTATTCACAACTGAAGTACGCAATGTGGTTCTTGAAAAACTCTGAATTTTCCTGTTTCATAACAGATTTCCTTAATTTTTAAAAAAGCTGCAGCTCACCAACTCATCTCCAGACTCTGAAAGGTTATAAATTTCATCTTTATATTCAAACACACCCGGTACTCCCAGTTTTCCTTTCTGAGGCATTCCAACTAACTTGCTATCTTTAGGCATTTCTTCTCTTTTTTTTTTTAAGATAGACAGAGATCACAAGCAGGCAGAAAGGCAGTCAGAGAGGAAGGGAAGCAGGCTCCCTGCTGAGCAGAGAGCCCGAGGTGGGGCTTGATCATGACCTGAGCCCCGGAGGCAGAGGCTTTAACCCACTGAGCCACTCAGGCGCCCCTCTTTAGGCATTTTTTATTGAATTCATGCTGTTCTCCCCTATTTTCTTTCCTTTTATAATAATATGATTACGATGTTATTAGCAACTTACTGGCATACTCCTTATGCCATTTACTCTTTAAATAATAAAATGCCTCTTTCCCCACTGATAACAAACTGTGTATCTCTCAACTTCCCACTTTATAAGGACACCATCATTTTATTTACTTGTTCCCTCCCTACTTTCAACATCCCTGCTCGTAAACTGTACTTTTCCATTATCATAGCTGATAACATCTGCATTCTACTTTGTAACCACAATTAAGTATTATCTCAATAGATGAAAACAATAAACGTCATTTATATTAGTTACAATTATTTAAGTATTATTCACGAAGTAGCCAAGCTTAGGGCTGTGACTGGATTTCCTTCTCGTTGGCTCCAAGGTCTTGAACTACATGCTACTCACAGGGACACCGAAAGAGAGTCCACTTTCTTACACTCCAACCCTCTGTTCAAAATCCAGCAGCATTTCCCGTTATCTGGTATTAGAAGGATGCTTTTCCTGTACCGTTGGGCTTTTCCACTGAACATTTCTGATGGTTTTGGTTTTCTCTTGTTGAAGAAATGTATTTGTCTTCCACATATCTTTAAGATCTTCAGCTTCTTATTCATTCAATGTCTCGCTTACAATCCAATATTCCCGAAATTTATGTTTTCTTATTTTAATTTGGACCATGATTTTGTTATACATTAAAATTTTCCTGAAAACTTTAGTAGCCTTCCTTTTTTATAACCGCATCATGTTCATTCTGTTTTTGTTTTAAGGTTGCAAAGCTTAAATGTTGCCGTAGACCTTAACTGAAGCTCCTCGCTGTGCTCGGAACATCGCCGACTTCCTCTCCGGCGGCTAACCGCTTTCCGCCACCGCCCGGCCGCTCGACTACGCACGGTGAGCGCAGCCGCAAAGAGCGCTCTAGTCCTCTCGCGAGACTCCCGAGCTCTGCGCTCGCAGCTCCGTTTTGCCGCCGAGCCTCCTGGGAGTCGGCCATATCTTGGCCGAGAAGTCGGCTGCGTCAGAAGGGCACTAAATGTGTACCTGCAAGCGGATGTTGAGGATCACCGAGCCTGCGACGTAGACGTACGGAAAGTTCATGCGCAGCTGCCAGGCCAGCTCGAAGAAGGCGAGCAGGGTGCGGGAGAGCCCTTTGCAGAAGACTCCGTAGGAGCTGGGGACCGCGGCCGTGCTGGAGGCTTTGAGGGCCAAGGAAGACGGAGCCGCCGCGGTGGCCATGGACCCGCTGTCGCCGCGCCCCCGGTGTTGAGCGCCGAGAGTCACCACAGGCTTCGTGCACCCCCGACCGACGGCCGGGGCGGCGAGGGGCTGGGTGGGGGTGATTACGCAGCCGCCAGGCTCACACCTGCGCCTCCCGCTGGCTCCGTGTCCTCCCCAGCGGCGCTCGGGCCATGGCCGCCGTGGCGCTCCGCCCCTTCCTGTCTGCGGCTCCCACTGGTATTTAGCACTTGGAACTAAACAGGTGCGGAAGGGGTTATGCGTATATGTGCCGTACGCATTGTCTTATGTATGGTCGGCCAAGCAGATACTATTATTTCCACTGTCAAATGAAGAAAGGAAGTTTAGTAAAGTTAGGTAATTTGAATTTGACCTCGAGAACACAGTTTGTAAGGGTCAAACTAGATTAAGACAGGTTTGTCTGCTATGTGATCTAGGATATTAGCCAGGAATATCACTCTTTGATTTCATAAAATTAACCCTACTATTAGGTCAGGTGCGGACATAAAGTCTCTGTGTTCATAACATACTGAAACTGTAAAGGATCACAACCTTAGGCTATGGATTTTCTGTGTATTAGGACTCTTTCCATTGCGAGTGACAGAAACCTTTAGGCAAAACAAAATGAAACACATACTTTAATTTTGTTGGGGGGGGGAATGTTACATATATACGGTATCATTCCCACCCGGGTAAACCCATGAAAAGTCTAGATTAGGCAACTTCTACCATTTCTGCATGGGGATACTCCTGTGTAATTTATGGCTAGGCCCCAAAGCTTGGAACACTACTAAAACTTCAACTCTGAATAACTTTAGGATAACGTCATAGTGTATCTCCCATAGCCCCATCCCCTTCTGATCTTTAAGTGATGCACATTTCATTACCTTCTCTAATCTACATTTTAACTTTTTATCTCTACACTCAGGGATTATTCAGATATGTAATTTATGATCAAAATCCCCAAATTACCGTCTAGTTCTGAAAAAGCATTGTTCACATATCCCACATCTCATCCTACACTGAATAGCTGTAGTGACTATTTGAAGCACAATCAATGTATCCTAGAGGACCTCTTTTTCTCTATATTCTACTGATAATGATTGGTACAAATAACATGCCGTCATGAAATTTATAAAATGTAATTGCGTGTTCCCAGCTAGAATTTTTTTCTACTTTGCTATACTAATACCACTCCAGCAATGCTGTGTAGATACCATTTAAAAGAACTGATTACCAGAGGTGTCTGGCTCAGTGGTTAAGTGGCTGCCTTTGGCTCAGGTCATGATCCCAGGGTTCTGGGATCAAGCCCAGGGCTCCCTGCTTGCCTAGAAGCTGGCTTCTCCTTCTCCCACTAAAATCTTAAAAACAAAAAAAACTATCAATCAGTTGAGACAATGTATAAAATAGAATATTTGAGAATAGAAAATATTCTGAAGAGTAATAGAAGATGAATGACAACTCAGAACCAAGAGAAAATGTGCTAATTTTAGTATACAAGTATAATTTACCCTTTCTGAAAATTGAGGAAAGAATAAATAGATCAAGATATTCAGGGTCACTGAAGTCATTGAGTTTCTGGATCTTCCATTTCCAACTATATAAAACCATGTGGATTCATTCTCCTCTACCCATTCTCTACTAGCTCACCCCCTACATCTAGCTCTGGTTAACTCCATTAAAACCCTGTCTTTCTTCCTGTGCCCATGGGGCAAATAGCAGCTATTTACTAACGGGGTTAGTAGATGTCCTGTTTCAGTAGGAAAGGACTGGGCAAATAAGAGTAGTCCTGAAACTCCCTCTCCTAATCATTAATGCTCTAAAGCTGATGAAGGATTTCCATTGGGTGAAACTGACAGTGGAAGGTGGAATAGGACCAATATTTCACATGGTTCTGGTTTTTATTCTGTCCTTTGAATAACTGATCCATATTTTTTGCCAAGTAGGCACATGTAAGTAAGCGATAAACAGTAACACGTCCTAAACCATTTTTCTGGTTGGTACTCCATTGGGTACTCATTGAACCTTCCTTTTCTAATCTTGCTTATTCCCCCTTTTTTGACTCTATATTCCCAATTTAGTACTTTTTTTTGGGGGGGGAGTGAGTGCATGGTGGGGGAGGGGCAGAGGAAGGAAGAGAGGATCTCAAACAAACTGCCCTACTTGGTCCTCCATCTCACCCCCTTGAGATAACCACCTGAGGCAAAATCAAGGGTCATACACTTAACAGGCTGAGCCACCCAGGCAGCTCCCTCCCCCCTCCCCACTTACTATTTAATGACCTGGTTGGTTTTATGATCCTTTGGAAGATTTAAAGGTAAGTGCCTCTGGGTCTGCAAAGGACTATATTGGCAAATTCTCACTATTGTAGTTATCAGGTATAATAGGTCTTTCATTTTAATTTTATTTATTTGAGCCTTGTCTCTTACTGAGTCTGGCTTAAGATTTGTCAGTTTTGTATGTCTTGTAACCAGGTTTGATTTTTTTCCTACTGTCTATAGTCTCTGCTTTTTTTTTTTTTTTCATTTACACTCCTTGTTAATGGTGTTGTTTTGATTTTGTCTTTTGGTAGTTCCTTGAAGTATACGTTCGGTTGTTTATTTGAGAACTTTCAATCTGCTCACCCCAAGCTCATGGTTGCCGCTCAAACCTTTGTGATTGTCCGTGCCACTGTCTTTGTTCTTAACAGCTCCCAGCAGATGATGGTATGTGAAAACCGTCAGTGTCCCTTAGTCAAGCTCCTGGAGAACTACTAATTACTTTGCCCTTCAGCTCCTTGATGCAGTTCCGACCTTCATGCAGTGATTGGGAAGTCAGGACATTAGATATACAGACTAAACCCTATCAGGGAGAAACAGAGCTGCGTGTTTTTGCCTACTTTGTGCTTAACTAGAGGGGATAGTTACTGGGAGTCTTTGTGTGCCCATGTAGAACCACCTCTTTAGTTTGTGTGGTCCTCAGGGATTTGTGAATGCTGAATCCTGCCAGTTCCAGAGCTAGTCATAAAAGCTGGGATGCTGGATGGCTGGATATGCTTGTAAGTGAGAAGCTGGAGATTTGGTTTTATTGTTGAAGTGATCTGGGAGGAAACAGTGGGTGATATGCCCTGCTCCTCTGTCAGGCTCCTGGGAGGATCATAGGTAGTTCCAACATACAGGCTGATTAGAAGTCATAGCCTCAGGCAGCAGCTGTGAAAGTCTGAAAATTCCTTTTAGGGAGAAACCTGGAAATTGGTGTTTTCTCTTTGTCCCTCTGCACTGAGTCTGGGGGTGGGGAGAAATTGCAGTGGGAGTGCTAGCATGCCTGTTAACAACTGTTTCTTTGTCTGATATAGTCCTGTAGGCCTAGATGCAAGCCCTGTACAAGATCTTGGAGCTAGGTGATTTGGGAGAGCATTTCTTGGCTGGCAGTGTTACAAGTTGGCCTAAACTTTTTGCTCTTTTGGGAGAATCTGGGAGTTGGGGGTTCCCTCCTGTTTGGTGCTGTGCAGGGGTGAGGCTCATGCTGAAAGTGTGTTTCAGCCTTTCCTGCTTGTTTTGATGTGGATATATTCTAAGTTTCCCAATGGGTAGGAGTCACTCAATTAGTCTGCATTTTTCTTAGAGGGAATTGATCCATGTGTAGCTGCATATTTGGTATGCTGTGAGAGGAAAGAAATTCAGAAGCTTTCTATTGTCACCATCTTAATGATACTACAACTGATTTTCCATGGTTGCCCCAGAGGTAGTGTGTGTGTGTGCGTGTGTGCGCACGCGCGCACAGTTTGGGGTAGGTGTGGAGTTTCCACACATTACTTCTCATACTGCAGTGTCTAGAACTTAGTCATTTGATCACATCTAACTGCAAAGGAGGCTGGGGAATGTCTTATGCATGCTTAGGAGGAAGAATAAAATAAGGATTTTGGTCTGCCTCACTGTGTCTGCCACAGTCTCCTGCCTGTTTTTAAATCAGCAGATGTACCCCTTTCCCCACTCCTGGGACACACTCACACCCCTTTCCTGGGAACACAACTCAAAGTTCTGTATTTAATTCTATCAGTTTAAAATCCAGGAATTTGGGGTGTTAAGCAGTTCTCTACATGATTACAGGTTGGTGTCCCTCGTAGTCCGATGACAAATGAACACAGAAAACAGAAGATGGGTGCCTTCCTCCATCCTCCATCTCCAACCAAAAAATGAAAGGTTATGGTTAGTCTCGCTGGACGAAGTAAACTCCTGTCACTTGGCAAAGAGAATAGGGGGTCTATGGCTCTCGATTGTCCGTAGCAGCGACAAAATCTGGGTAGATACTGTGAAGCCCCTGGCACTGACTTTGCAGAGAAGTTCCTGATTAGTCCCTGTGTCTGGGCTCTGGCAGGAACTCCCTTATTCTTCATTTTCTATGGGTCCTGGCTCCACCCTCTGGATGGTCTTCATAATTATTATCCTCCTTGGCTATATCTGAAGTAGATGTTGGGGAAGAAACCCTCCTGAACAAGGTACAGATTTCAAGCCTACTCCCTGATCAACGAATTTGGAAGCCAGTAAGTCATTCAAATATCACAGATTTCATTGTCACACTCAACAAGTACAATTACCACAAATATTTAGGAAGTTTTGTTTAATCTGCTTTTAGTCAGATGTCCAGAGACAAAGATTTCCCTTACATAAATGTCTTCTTTAAGCAATTAGTTAATTATCTTACCTGTGCATGACTACTTCAACTTCAGTAGTAGCTATCTGGAAGCCGTCTGAAGTAATGGGCTTATGTCAGAAGTTTAAACCCTTGGTCTGTTTTTTTCTACAAGGAATAGTTTCCATGTTTAACTAAAAAATCTTAATGGGCCTTTGTTCATTAGGATTTTTCTTCAGTTTTATTTATTACTATTTGAGACCTAAGAGCTGTGAGATTTTTACAAACCTATGAACCCAAAATTTTTGAACTCACTCTTCCTTTTCTATTTGCAACCCAGCCGTGTCATTCCTTTCTCATCTTGTCTTGTAATACCTTGCTAAAAACAGCTTTAGAACAACATTTTAGGTCTTATCAACCACTTCCACTAGGGCTTAGACAACATAAACAGGGCCTGCCTCAAAGATTTTTATATGTAGTATTTTAGAAGACTTTGCCACTGCACCATGGAACCCTGCATGTTTCCAGCCTCCAAAATTTGTATCTGCATGATCCAAATGCTTTTAAACCTGCCCACATTGTGTCACAAGCAGGCTCCCAAACAATGACTCATACATAATACAGAGTTAAATTGCTTTTTTCACAGTGTTTGAGGAGCCTTCTCCATACAGTTACCCTGGGAATTAGGCTGAGTGAATGTATTCCATCTTTAACATAGAGCTTCCAAGATTGACTTGGGGTCATCCCCATTCCTGACAGCAGTGAGGAAGAAGGTGTGTGGAGGAGTGTTCATGGGAAGATTTGTTCATGGGGAGATTTTTTTGTGGGGATGGACCTGTAAATGGTACACATAATTTTCACTCATATGTCCTTGTTCGGATTTCAGCCACATGGCCACAACCACCTGTAAGGGAAGCTGGGAAGTATAGCCTCTCTGCCCAGACAAAGACGAGATGCAGTTGAGGACATGGCTGTCGGAGAGCACTTAGCACCATTACAATCAAAATAGCCAATAAGTTATTGTAAAACAGTTTCTGCCTTTAGAAGCATGGTCTCGGGGACGCCTGGGTGGCTCATTTGGTTAAGCAGCTGCCTTCGGCTCAGGTCATGATCCCAGCGTCCTGGGATTGAGTCCCACATCGGGCTCCTTGCTCAGGAGGGAGCCTGCTTCTCCCTCTGCCTGCCACTCTGTCTGCCTGTGCTCTCTTGCTCTCTCTCTCTGACAAATAAATAAAATCTTTGGAAGAAAAAAAAAAAAAGCATGGTCTCGCTTGTTTGTGCCACTTTGATAATTTATACCAGCCCTGTATCTGTCTTGAATATCAGCTCTTTTTCTCTCTCTCCTCATAAACTCGAAAGAACTCAGGTTCCCCCTGAATGTTCCTATCCACATAAAAGCATAGCTGATTCTGCACTGTAGCATCTGTAGCTTCTTCATGTATATTCCCAGCATCTGTTGCTTATAACTTCTGGTTTAGCTCTTACAGTATTATGCAACTAATTATTTATACTTACTTGCTCTAGAACTTGAGTGTGCTCTTTGAACTATTTAAGTTATTCCTACAAGTCACATTGAATCAATAAAAATCCTTCATAGGTAGAATGAGTGACAATAATAACTGAATTATATGAAATTTTTTCTAGCAATTTCTTTTCAAGATCTAAAATACTTACATTCAAATGTATGACTCAGGGAATATGGAAATAGAACTTAGGGGAAAATAATCTCTCATATTTGCATGTTTTCATACCTGGCTTCATCCTTTGAATCATTAGCACAAATGGACATTTTCAGCTGGTGCAAGGATCAGTGGGGATTGATTAGCATTTACTCTGGAAATTAGGTAATAGCTGACTAAGTCATAAGAGAGGTATTCATGAAGCTTCGTATCTCTTCCCTGAACTGTTTGGTTTAGCCCTGGAATTACAGTATCAATAGAGTGAACTATTCTTTTGTGAGACTATATAACAGCAGAATTTGGGTTGTCTTTTCTTGAATTAGGATGCAAACATCTCCAAGTGGATGTCTACCTATGGCTGTTTAGCTATGAAGCCATCAGTGAGGCACCACATCAGAAATATTTTCATGGAACTGTGAGCTGGAATGAAGATCTCTGTGGTAGTGGCAGCAGGAGAGGTCATCTCAAGAATGTAGGGAAATGGGTTCATTGGACTGGCAAACTGCATTGAAGGGTCAAGAATGGGAAAGTCTCATCAACTGATTTCATCCTTCCTGGCTTGGCTATGGCCAGAGTCACTCAACAGTGGGTAACACTATTTGATTGATTGATTTATGATGGACTGTCTCCACATCCCCATGCCACTGGCAAATGAATAGCAAAAGTGGTTACTATTTATTGGTAGTTGTAACTGTCCCTCAGAACAATGTATTACTTAAAATATAACCCATGAGAAATTATACTAGTTACCGAGCATGCTTAGATATAGCCTTAAGAAAAACATATTCTGGCAACAGGCCTCTGGGGGAGAGGACGATATATGTCCTTAAAGCCAAGCAGCTGGGGATGCCTGGCTCGCTCAGTGCGGAATGCCGCCTGCTTCATTTTCCCGTTACCTCCCCTTCCCCCCGAGAGCACCTGAGGCTAATTAGATGAGGCCTTTGAATGTGCTTGCTCAACTATAAACTTTACACTGCTTGACCAGATATATTTGCCTTCCCTCTTGTTTATCTACAAGGCATATGATTAATGTTTAGCTGCCTTTGGCTCCTTTGTTGATTACTGTCTATTGCTACTGCCCCTTGGAACAATGTGTTACTTCCAAGCACATTTAGATATGGCCTTTAATGAAAAACATATACTGGCAACGGGTCTTTGGGGAGAAGGACGGTATACGACTGTGAAGCTGGGCAGCTGGTGACGCCCGGCCCGCCCAGGGCTAAACACCGCCTGCTTCAGGGAAGCGAGCACCTGGGAATGCCCAGTCAGCTCAGGGTGGAACGAAATACCGCTTGCTTCCCTTTTCCATTATCGCTCCTTTCTCTTCCAAGAAGCACCGGTTGTTACTTAGATGAGTCCTTTCAATGTACTTGGTTGACTATAAACTTTATCCTCCTCCTAGTTTGTCAACAAGACATGTGACTAATGTTTGACCTTCATCGATTCCTCTGTTGGCTATTGTTTCTATCTAATAAAAGTGAGACTGTGGAGTTACTCGGGGCAGCAGTCTTTCCGACTGTTGTCCCCTGCTCCCAGTCTCTTGCAGCTGACTGTGCCTAATTCTTCTCCTGTTCGCTGACTGGAAGCGGCAGTCTGTAGCTAGTAAAAATGGGACTGAGGAGTTGTTCGGGGCAACAGTCTTTTCTACTGTTGTCCCCTGCTTCCTTTCTCTTGCAGCTGACTGTTTGTGCCTCATTCTTCTCCCGTGCGCTGTAAGGAAGCGGCAGTAGTAACTAATCACTGATCTCCCTGGTTTCCCACCTGCCTGTTTCTGCTTCCTTGAGAAAGCCAAGTTCTCCCACTGTTTTTCATCTCCCCGAAGTGGAGAGAGAACAGAATGGGTTTCGTGCTCTTCCTGGGGCCTTTGTTCTCATAGTCTGTTAACATCTGAATGAAGGTGAGTTGTGGATAAGTACCTATGGAGTACATGAGAGACATAACGATTTTGCATTTAGATGTAAGTAAAATTTTTGGTCTTAAAAGGCTTCTACTTCCTACCTTGACCTATGTATTCCCTTTCTCCTGTTCCTGACCACTTTGCTCTTTTTATTTCTGTTCTTGGTGAGACACCAGGAATTTGCAGCTCAACCTGATGGGCTTGAGGGACTCCAGTAGAGACCCATACAGGGACCATGAAAATGGTGACAGCCGTCCTCCTCCTCTTCACCAATTACTTATTTCCACTCCAATAGCAAGCTGGATCTTCCTTAAGGTACAGAGATAATGATCAGGCCAAGATGTTTGTCATGGTGAGTTCAGCTACCTTTCACTCGGGTTTTGTGCAACAGTATGACATTTTGTAATGAAGGTGAAGATGCGTATCCTGAGACATATTCATTGCAGTCCTATTTATATTCACTGGAGAATGTTTGGTACTTGGGCACCGGGATATGTATGCAAAAAATGTGCATGTATTACTACTTTTCTTAATAGTTGAAATTGAGAAGTCATACACAAATGTTCATTATGATAAAGTGGATAAACATGGCATCCTGATACAATAGAATACTATGAAACACTGCAAATGAACAAATTATAATGTTTTTTTAGTTCTTTGTTAGGGAAAAGACACATAGATAATTTTGTAAAGCATAATACATATTCAGTGTAGTGTTTGTATATGTGTGTGTATATATAGTGCTACTTTGACTACTGTAATAAAGTAACCCAGATTTAATCACAGTAGCTAGAAATGCAAATAAGCAGGTGGGAGAATTTTGCTTGCTAATTATACTATTAAAATATGAAAGAAATTTACTCTATGTTTACATAGAGGATATATATGTTTTATGAAAATGCAATAAAAGCAATGTAGTGGTTGAGGTTACTTTTGTCACAATATTTAGAGTGTTGTAAAGGAAAAAAATAGGATGTAAGTCATTATAAGTATGTTGGTTTTAAGTTGTCCTTGTTGAAGTAGTAGGTGAAGGTGTTCTTTCAGGCTAAGCCCCAGTGCTCAGACTGATGTAAGTGTCCTAAGGCCACGGGGAAGTGTTTTATGACAGTGAAGTCTGCTACTTAGAAAGTCCAGTGAAATCACATCTATTATTTACTGGTTTCCCATTTGGCTGCCATCATCATGTACCTCATTTAATGATATGTATTTGAAATGTTTATGTACATAATTTGGACAATGTCTAAGTAATTTATTATTTTTTTTTAAGATTTTATTTATTTATTTGTCAGAGAGAGAGCGAGAGCGAGAGAGCAAGCACAGGCATACACAGAGGGAGAAGCAGGCTCCCTGCCGAGCAAGGAGCCCGAGGCGGGACTTGATCCCAAGACGCTGGGATCATGACCTGAGCCAAAGGCAGCCGCTTAACCAACTGAGCCACCCAGGCGTCCCTAAGTAAGTAATTTAATAACCAGCCAGACACGGTGGAAGACATGGTGGAAGAGAAAGAATAAGTGAATTAGAAGATAACTACCCAGAATGAAAGATTAAAAGATTAAAAGATGGAAAATACGTTCTGCAGGGTGAGCGACCTGAAGGTTACATAGTCTGTGTCTTCTCTAAATTTTCTTTGCAAAGCGTACAGTTTCTTTGGAGTCCATCTCTTACCAGATAATAGACAGCTAAAAGCAGTCATTTGATACCTACAATGTTTTGCCTAACAGCTTATTCACTCAGATACAAAAGTTAATTTCATTCATTTTCTGTCTTCCAAGTTGTCTTAAAAACAGAATTGCAAATATTTCAAAAGTGCCTAATGTGCCACTGTTTTTATAGCCTTCTTCAGTTTCCTCAGAATCAATGCCATATATTTAAGCTTTTGTTCTATTATAGCCCAGTTCTAGTACCAGTTTCTGTACCAGTCAGCCTATATTGTATAACAACCGCAAAACTCAGTGATAGACAACAATAAATGTTTATTTCTATATATCTCTGGAGACCAGTGATCTATGCTGGGCTTGCCTAGATACATGCATCAGATTTCCAATTATGTGTCTGGGGGCTAACTGGAAGCTAGTTGATCAAAGCTGGACCTGATGGAGCAACTTGCCTTCTCATATCTTCCATTCTTCTCCCTGGACCAGTTCACTAGCCTAGATGTAACTTTCTCATGGTGATTGTAGAAGTGAAGGGTGAACAAAGCCTGATATGCGAGCCCCAGTGATGTAAGTCCAGTAATGAAAGAATGCTGACAAAATACGTGCCAGCATCTAATTGGCCAAAGCAAATCATGTGGTTGAGCACAGAGTCCAAGAATAGAACAGATCATCCCTCTCACAGTGAGAAGGTACAGCACTGTAATAGGCTGAAGAATTTGGGACCAACTTAAGCAATCTACTGCAGCATCATAAAATCAATTCTACATCATAAAAGCAATTCTAAGCCACATTTATGTCCTTGTATACCTGAGTCTCAATTTTCTACTCTTATCTGGAATTCTCCATCTATAGTAAGATCTTAAAGATTATAGAGAGCTCCACTTGGCTTTATATTTCAGAGATTATTACCACTGTCACCTTTTCTGGAATTCTGTAAATTCTGTTTCTCCCCACCTCATAAGTCCCCATATCTGTCCTACGTGTAAACTTCTCACAATTTTCTGCTTATCAATAAGTCCATTCTGTTTTACTTCCTTAATGGGTTACACTCATCTTTTCACTGGAGTCTTATTGGACCATTTGCTTTGTCTTTCTTGAAACTACTGGGCAGGCAGTTTTTTACGTGCACTTTATGTGCACTTTTTGGTTCATATCCCCCCCCCCCCCCAAGCTTTACTTCTCTGAATTTTACCTTTGGAAGACTCCTGTTACAGTAAGACTCATGATATAAATATATTTCATTTTGATAAAAGCACCTATCATTTAAATTCAACTAATTTTCTTGTCACTGAGTAGGTAATATAATCCAAGGGATGTTCCATCTTCAAACGTCCTCTCCAAGTGGGAACTTAGTCCACTGTTACCTTGCCTAGTTCTCTCCCTCTCACCTTCCATATACTTTCTTTTAATGTCAAGATTTCATATATTTCCTTGCATTTTGATACCTAATACCTGCCATTCTTAACTTCTGAGCCACATTCAGCTACATCTTGAATTTCAGTAATTAATGTCAAAAATGTCTCCATATTCTATCAATGTTTTTGTGTAGTCATCTTAGCAAAAGAACTCAGAATTTGTAAAGGCCAGAGCCAGTATTGAGATTCAACTTCATCTTCTATTTGGGCTAATATGTAAGTCTAGAACTATCTTAGTTCCAAAATCCTTGTTAAAATGGAACTGCAGGGTATGGATTTTCTTATAGTAGTCAGAGATATTTAAGTTTTAAATTAAAGCAAAATAACCCAGACTTTTATACAGCTGAAAATGCCAGGAATAGGGCAGCTTTCTGTATGGTAAGATTTAGATGAGTATGACAGTCGTGGCCAACCCAGAAGATAAGTCTTGAAAATTAGCATAGCTATTCCCAATCTCTATAGCAACAATAAAATGAATTCTATCACACACATGCACCCTCCTATGACTTTGCATGTAGGTAGACTCACTGTCAATGATATTAACCTTGTTACATTTAATGATCTTCCCTCCCTTCTGTTGTAGGCAGCATAACGGCCCCTCAATAATGTACACATTCTAAATCCCCAGAACCTATGATCATGTTACATAGCAAGGACGGTAAGGCTACAGATATAATTAATGTTGCTAATCAGTTGATGCTGAAATATGGAGATGTCTTGAATTATCCAGGTGGGCCCATTGTAATCCTAAAGGTTCTTTTAAATGGAAGAGGGAGCCAGGAGAGATTAAGAGAAGGAAATGGGAAAATGAAAGCAGAGATGAAAGTACTGTGATTGTTGGCTTAAAAGAAGAGAAGGGGCCTAGAGCTAAGGAATGTAGCCAGGTGCTAGGACTATAAAAAGCAAGGAATGCAGTATCCCCTACAGCATCTAGGAAGAAAGAATGCATCCTTGCCTACACATTGATTTTATTCCATTTTGGTTTTAGACCAGTGGAACCCATTTCAAGCTTCTGCTCTCCAGAATTGTATAACAAATTCATATTGTTTAAGCTACTGTTTGTGATTACTATAGCAGCAATAGGAGAATAATATCCTTCCTTATGCAAAACACACTGAATCTTTCACCACAGATCACATATGATACCTATCTATGTGTTTGGATAACAATATTCATGGATTATACAGACCCTTGATTTCTGGCTTCTTTGTATAAACATCTTCTGAAAAGGACTGGTTAAATTCTAGAATATGTATCTATTCATGCACTAGTTAGTAGTTAATTGGCGGGTCAGTTTCAGCCAGGTTGAGCATATTTACTGTGTCCAAAAAATATCTTTTTTTCTACATATTTAACTGACAATATGACTGATACCTGACTTACTGTTGTGAGATTTATCTGGAAGATTTGATTATACTGTTCAATCTCAAACATCCTATTCCACATTCTCCAATTTCAGTCTTACTAGTTGTGGCCCTGCTGCCACTCTAGCATGCAGTCAGCCCCACAAGATTCAGCACCTGGTAACTCAAGATGATTTCTAAGGTAATTGTAGAAGGAACAGGATAAGACTGAGGGTAGGTAACCAACCAGTTAGAATTATGAGAGAAAGTATGACTAAGAAACATGGTCTGTTAAAAAAGAAAACCACAGACCCAAAATGGTGTCACTCAGACCCCAGTTCACAAACTTGGGCTTAATACTCAATCTAATTGTAGGTTTGTTTGTTTGTTTTAAAGATTTTATTTATTTATTTATTTGACAGAGATCACAAGTATGCAGAGAGGCAGGCAGAGAGAGGGGGGGGGGAAGCAGGCTCCTCGCCAAGCAGAGAGCCCAATGCAGGGCTCGATCCCAGGACCCCGGGATCATGACCTGAGCCGAAGGCAGAGGCTTTAACCCACTGAGTCACCCAGGCACCCCTAATTTTAGTTTCAGCCTCCCCCAGAAATGTAGTCTTACCCGGTCACTTGGCAATTTTTTCAGGGTTAATAGGACTTTTTCAGTCTGCCCACCGAGTCCAGTCTTTCCCTAAAGAAAGATGAGGCAGTCTGCATAAGACACTTTGCTTTTCCACCCAGAAAGCAGCCTCACCTAGAGCAATCCTTTTCTTTTGCCAATAACTTTCTCGCCCCCATTTTCCTCCTATTAAAACCTTCTATTTTGTATGATTCCTTGGAGCCCAGTCTATTTGCTAGATGGGATGCTGCCCAATTCATGAATCATTTAATAACGCCAATTAGATCTTCAAACTAGGCTGAAGTTTGTTTTTTTAAACAGATTTGATGGCAGTGACAGGATCTGAAGCAAACCTCTGGCAGCATCCAAGGATGAAATACACAGGCATGGTACCGCGAACCTTTTGAGTTCACGGTCTTTCTTGCCATTTTGGATGAGCTCCTCTTGGTTTGAGAGGCTCTTTTTTGCATTTGAGCTACCAGTCTAACCGACTTCCCTTTACTGGACAGGTCAGCTTGCACTGACAGACAGTAATGCCTGGAACCAATTGAGCTGGCCTATTTTCCCAGGGCCCAGTTACGCCAGCATATTTGCTCAGAGCCCAGCTGAGCTGGCAGAAAGGTCTGCCCAGAGCCAAGCCTATAGCCTTTCATATTATAATTATCTAGGTGGGAAAGATCTGCAAATTTCCAAGGGAGTAGGTCCTGTGCATAGGGCCTTCGTGTGGCCAGGATGCAGTACTGCCAACGTCTTAAGGTGCACATTTGCTTGTCTTGTTTTGTATAGATTAAAGGCTATTTTGAGCAGGGATCTTGGAGGCCAAAAAACTGTAAACATTGGTGGACATGGTCAAGCATTTAAAGGTTGCTGGAGTGCTTGCTACCTCCAGAAGACTGTCATGGTAGAATAGGTTGGTCATAGCACAGGTTAGATGGACACTAGGTCACCTGCCAGCCTCAAAAAACTGCAATGAGGTACACCTTAAGATACCCACAATCCCCAACTCTACACTGCACATCCCTTTTTAGGTATTAGTCTGGCTTCAAGAAACCCCACCTCTTTTTAAAAAAAAAAATTTATTTTAATTTAATTTTTTTGTGTATGCTCCAAAATTCATTGTTTATGCACCACACCCAGTGCTCCATGCAATACATGCCCTCCTCAATACCCACCACTAGGCTCACCCAACCTCCCATCCATCTCCCCTCCCAAACCCAGTTTGTTTCTCAGAGTCCACAGTCTCTCATGGTTTGTCTCCCCCCTCTAATTTCTCCCAACTCACTTCTCTCCATCTCCCAGTGTCCTCCGTGTGATTCCTTATGCTCCACAAGTAAGTGAAACCATATGATAATTGACTCTCTCTGCTTGACTTATTTCACTCAGCATAATCTCCTCCAGTCCTGTCCATGTTGATACAAAAGTTCAGAAACCCCAACTCTTAGCTAATGGGATCCTTAAATTCTAAAGAGTCAAGCATGCCACCTTCTGGCACGCCAGCTTATTTTATATCTAAAAACTTTAGATCCAGAAGTTGCAGACATGTAATAAGATGGCAAAAAAATTTTTTTTTACTGTTTTTTTAAAAAAGTTTCATTTCTTTTCAGTGTAACAGAATTCATAGTTTTACACCACACCCAGTGCTCCATGCAATACGTGCCCTCCATAATACCCACCACCTGGCTCCCCCAACCTCCCACCCCCCGCCCCTTCAAAACCTTCAGGTTGTTTTTCAGAGTCCATAGTCTCTCATGATTCATCTCCCCCCCAATTTCCCTCAACTCCCTTCTCCTCTCTATCTCCCCATGTCCTCCGTGTTATTTGTTATGCTCCGCAAATAAGTGAAACCATATGATAATTGACTCTCTCTGCTTGACTTATTTCACTCAGCATAATCTGTTCCAGTCCCGTCCATGTTGATACAAAAGTTGCGTATTCATCCTTTCTGATGGAGGCATAATACTCCATAGTGTATATGGACCACATCTTTCTTATTCATTCGTCTGTTGAAGGGCATCAAGATGGAAAAATTTTAATAAAAATAAGCTGGAATTAAAATGGCCAATATGGGGAACGTTCCAATTAGACAAAATTGTTCATGAAGAAATGCACTTGAAAGTAAGACTTCCCAAATGAAGCAAACAGAGAGGGATGCCTGTTTTGATTGGTGTGCAGAAACTTCTTCCAAAGGGCTTCAAGATTCTAAAATAGTCTTACTGAAAGGCTCGTTATTGAAAGGCTAAGGAAAATTAAAAACACAAGAGGTACGTAAGACAAGAGAGGACAGGACTGACAGGATTCCTACTGCACCCCTCCACCCTTCTATCCTTGAGGTCATCTGGGTCTGCTAATTCTCTGTCTGAACTATCTTTTCACTCTGAAGAGACACCTTAGAGAGATACTCTGAAGAGACCTTTAAAAATAAAACCACCTGAGCTGGCAGGCCATCCTCGGCTATCTTTGACTTCTTGGTCAAAGACTAAAAACTAAGGGTCACAGACAGAGAATTTCCTCAACCAAGCAGGATCCTCAGAAGTTTTTAAAAGAATTTGAAATCCTTATCAGAGCCCAGGACCCCAGGCTGCCAGATCTTTATCAGCTAGCACACGTGTTGGGAGTACCTGGCGAAGCCCCAAAATGAATGTGAGAAGCAGAATGATATTTGAGATATCCTGTCTCCAGCATGGACCTCTTATAAATAAGAAAAAGCTCCCAGAACAGCAGCAAATCTTTTTAAAAGCCATTCCTAGAGTCTTCCCCCATCCCAACACTGATTGGTATGTTACTCAAACATGCAAACAAAAGATGAACCTGTGGCATCTGAAGGTGGCTGGAGGCTCTTCCTTCAGCCGTCTGGATTCCAGACAATAAATGAGGTCACCCAGCTTGCTGTAGCTGCTCTGTTCATAAATGCATTGTCCCCAGAGATCTGTGGGCTAATAAAAAGGCAAAGAATAGGATAGGAGGCCACCAACCCGACTGAACACATGGCTACTGCTGAGCCTTTTGAAAGGAAGTTCAAGTAAGACTGAATATCAATCTGCCATTGTTGCCTCTACAGGTACAGCAGCTCCAAGTCCAGAGACCCAAATAACACCTTGGCCCCAGACATTCTTCCCTTCTAGGGCTCTACCATCAAAACAGTGGCCTAAAGATCAATGTTCGAATTGTAATCATCTGGGGCACTGGAAAAAAAAAAATTGTCGTAGAGGTCTTATGCAAATTCTTTAGTTCAAGTGCCTCTAGGGGAGGACTCTTCTATTGGCCCCCCCCAGGGTTGATGGGACTTGGAAGGATTCTCTGTTAAGCTGTTGCCAGTAATTTCCTTAAACAGCCAAAGGGAAACTGAAATTAAAATTAATGGAAAACCTTGCCACATTCTGGAGCTATGCTTTCTACTTTAAATCCCACTCTCATAGGACAACAAAAAAAGATTTCCATAGTGGGAGTATCTAGTAAAGTTCACAGTTTCCACCTCAGCCGGTACAGAAGACTCTGGGACCTCTTACTGAAAAGCATTACTTTTTGCTGTGTGATCCAGTGCCAGTTAATTCATTACTTAGAGATCTCCTTTCTAAATGAAAACGGCTGATGCACTTTGCTTCTAATGGAAACTTCACTTTAGAATTTCCTGGTCAAACTGAATCTGATCTTTTATGTTCTGCACAGTCTGTTCTTGATATGAAAGAGGAAGAATCCTAATAAAGTTCCCCTATATAGATGGGGTACCAAACAAAACCAAACCTCAAAAACCCTGTGGGCTGCTTCTAATACTGACACTGAGGGAATAAGAAGTACAGGGACTATAAAATTCAGATAGATATGACGAAAGCCCTTCCTAAACTGCCTCACTATCCATTAAAGCTTGGGGCCATGCAAGGTCTCACAGGAATGAGGAAAGGCCTAATTATTCCTTGGACCAGCCCTTGTAACATGTCAGTCTTGCCGTCCGAAAACCCAATGGATGGGGATGGTGATTTGTCCAGGACTTGATAGCCATGAACAAGGAGATTATTCCCAGTTTCCTAGCTGTCTCAAACCCCAGTGCCCTTCTGTTACAAGTTTCACCAGACTCAAATGGTTCACTAAGACCCCAACAGCCCGTATCTGTTTGCCTTTACTCGGAATAATCAACAGTATGCGTGGGCCATTATGCCTCAAGGGTCAAGTGAGGCACCTTCTTATTTCTCCCCAGTAGGTCAACAGGACTTAAGCACCCTCCAGTATTCTGGAAAATCCACCCTTTTACAACAAGCAGAGGATCTCTTGCTGTGCTCACAAACGATTCCATTTATTTGCAACAGCAGCTAGCTGAAAAGGGACATACGGTATCCAAAGAAAAATTACAATTTTCTGCAGCTACTGTCCATTACCTGCGTTATGATCTAAGCGCTGGCTGAAGAAATTCAGCTGTCTCCAAAAAGAGTTAAGATAAAGAATTTCCCAGGCCCACATCTAAGGGATAGCTTCATGGCGTTTTAGGCCTGGCTGGATACCGCTGACTGTGGATTCCTAATTTTTCTCTACTGGCTCCCCCACTCTACTAACTTACTAAAATTTCAGCCGCAGAGCCTTTTCCTTGGGAAGACAAATACAGCAAGTTTTTATGAGGCTAACACCAGCACTCTAAGAACCGGCTGCCTTAGGGCCATTTAAAGCCTTTCACTTGATTTCGACATGAGAGATTAATCAAGCTTTGGGAATGGGAATGCAAAAACAATGCACTAAACATACCGACTATGCAGCTATTGCCTCTGAGCATACAACCCAATTCAGATGCCTCAGCCTGTCCATACTGTCTTAAGGCTACAGCTGCAGCTGCGAAGTTAGTAAAAGCCTCAGCAGATTTAACCCAAGGAAATGACCTTTATTTACAATGCCCCCCACCCCACCCACCACCACACACACACTGTTCAGTCTCTTAAATACTAGACAGACTCAAGATTTCTCTGCAATCAAGGTGATCCTTCTGCTTTCACCACCTAATCTCCATCTTAAACACTGTAACATTCTCAATCCTACCCCTACCCCCCACCTGATGAAAGCCAACCCCATGACTCTGTAGTAATGTCCCTTTTGGTGACAGTGGGTCCTCATTTTTGAGATACCCCTTTGACTAATCTTGATCTAATTTTGTTTGTTGGTGAATCATATTGTAAAAATGTAAGAGGAATTTCTGAACTGGCTATGCTATTACCACCCATTATGAAATACTGGACAAGCCAAACCAGCCCAAAAAGCAGAGCTCTGTGCCCTTACTAGGAGATGAATTATCAACATTCACACTGATAGCTGGTTTGCCTTTGGGGTCATCCATGAGTTGGGGATGTTATGGAAACAAAGGAGATCTTACATCCTTGGGGACCCTAATAAAAAATGGGCAACAAGTAAATGATCTTGGTGCTATTGAAAATTGCTATCATCAAATTAAGGCTGAACCTGAGTTTCCGGAAAGTGCTCTAGCCAACTTGTATGCAATAGAATCGTAAAGGTTGTGGCACACGTGGACAAAGTCCATTCTGCTTCTGCAAAAAATGACCCCTTGTTGCCAGACTTTTGCCATCCTGATGTCCTTGCAACATGGTAGCAGTCTGCTTCCAGATCAGAAAATGATCCAGGCATATGATGGTGGTAAATTCAGTGAATAGTCAGCGCCATGGGAAGCCCAAGATGGCTGCTTCGTTCTTCCCAGCTCCCTGGAAAATCCCATTTTTTGATTTTTACATTCCTTTACCCAACCCCACCATGGTGCATTTAAGATGACTCAAATTATAACTAAACATTGGGGGTGGGGGGAGACTCCTAAAGATTGCAAAAACAGTTTACCATCAATGTGTGACCTGTCAGATCTATAATCCTAGAAATTTTATTTTTGTTCCCAGAGGCCTCAAACCTCCTCCCTCCAGACCCTTTGAACACCTGCAGCTGGACTTCATTTAATTGCCACCTAGTATGGGTTAGTGATATGTTCTTGTAGGTGTGTTTCCTAGATAGGACGAAGCCTTCCCCTGCCATAAGGCTGATGCTTTCACGGTAGCAAAATAGTTGTTAGAAAATGTGTCTCCCCCTTGGAGTATACCTTCCACAATTTCTGGGGATCAAGGCATTCATGTCACTGGGCAGATCACA
Organism: Mellivora capensis; assembly: GCA_004024625.1. NCBI lineage: Eukaryota > Metazoa > Chordata > Mammalia > Carnivora > Mustelidae > Mellivora > Mellivora capensis. The sequence goes on along the minus strand of PISX010014871.1, from coordinate 746 downwards.
CAAACCTTAAGGAAAGCCTTGTACAGTTCTTGGAATTATCACTGTCTCTATCACCCTCAAACATCGGGCAAGGTTGGGAGAATGAACGGGGTCCTCAAATTATAATCTCCCTTGACATAAGATGTTGCTTCTGGTCTTGCTGACTGTTCCCAGTGCTGCCTTTGGGAAACAAGCTCACTCTGCATGAGAGCATCATGGCTGTACATCCTTCTGTTGGTCTCATTATCTGCTTGAATAACCAGCTACTGTAAGTCTTCAATGTCTTATGCTAAAGCTATCATCAACAAGGTGAAGAAGACTTCCCAGATTCCAATCCAAAGCTTCCTGTTGGTCCCAGACTGGAACCTGGGGGCAAGGTACTCTGGAAATGTCATCAGAGGAAAACAATCATTGAACTTCATTGGAATGAAACTTACCAGGAGCTTCTGACAACTCACACTAATACCAAATGAAAAAGTACGGACCCTTGGATTCTCATTTCACAGCAGAACAAGGCTCCACCCGACAGCTGGTCCTTTGCGGATGCTGGAGTCCTCTAAAACACACTGACACAGAAGAGAAGTTGGTAGACTATTTCCACGCAAGACACCAGACTGAGGCTTTGTACTCTAGCTAAACATGAACTCTTTTCTTACTCTTTTTCTTGCCCTCACTCTGGCATTGGTCTGGAAAGATAATGCCCTCATCCATATCTCCCAGGCTCTCACTGATGGGGGAAGGGTCATCTTTCAGATTGCTGGATTTCT
>PISX010014870.1:0-51610 GCA_004024625.1 Mellivora capensis | reverse complement strand
CCTGGATTGGAAGAACAAATATTGTGAAAATGTCTATGCTACCTAAAGCAATCTACACATTTAATGCAATCCCTATCAAAATCCCACCCATTTTTTTCAAAGAAATGGAACAAATAATCCTAAAATTTATATGGAACCAGAAAAGACCTCGAATAGCCAAAGGAATATTGAAAAAGAAAGCCAAAGTTGGTGGCATCAGATTAATAATTTTTGCTTAAAAAGGAAAACTGGCTTTTCTTTGATTTATCCATGTGAAGAATAATGCAACTATACATTTGATTTTTTTTTTTAAGTAGACTTCATGCCCCACATGGAGCCCAGTGCGAGGCTTGAACTCACAACCCCGAGATCAAGACTGGAACTGAGATCAAGAGTCATACACTTAGCCAACAGAACCATCCAAGTGCCCCATATACACCTTATTTTAAAAATAAATTCTGGGTTTCTTTCATTATGAAAAAAACCCTAATAATCTGAACTTACTAAATTTTTCCTTTGTGTTTACTAATCAAATAAGTTAACATCATCCCTACCTAATAGATACAATTACAAAAACTCATTTACTTTATTCAATTGCATTGAATCATTACTCTGGCAACTTTTTAATATCAACAGTAATTATGTTTTGTAGTAGGTCAGCTTAAGCATAATTTTAAATATCCTTGGATAACTTACTTATGAACTTGGTTTTATAAAACATGGAGTAGATTAATGAATAATCCCCGAGTGCCTAAATAATTTCTAAGTATCTGTGAGTACTAAAACTTTGACTACGAAACATTCTTTGGTATTCGCGTACTGCTGCTGTTTAAATCTTGATATGCTATGGAGTGGCGCTACCTTTGGGTCATGTTGCTAAACATGGTGGAAGTGTAGCATCGGAGGGCATAGAAGGATGTGTAACAGGCATCAGACATTTTGCTAATCTGAAAATTGATAGTATATTCCACACGTTTTCACATTTGACATCCACGTTTTCACATTTGTGGAATATAAGTTTCTTTGGCTTAAAGTCATAGTTACTATGGATCATTGAGACTACACCAGGAGTTCAGAGTGGCAGACATTCAGCTATGTGTGCAAGCCATTAAGGTGAGCTTTTGCCGTTTAAGAGAGAAAATGAGTACTTTGTCACAAAGTGTGGTCTCCCCAAAATAAAAGAAAATGTGACAGACACATGTGTATGGATAGAAAATGTTGTAGAAGGTAGGCAGGAAGGAAATTTAAAAAAAGTTTCTTGCGTTTATAAGAACTGTAAATAAGGATTCTGAAAAGAAGGAATAAGATGTGTTAGAAATTTTTTCAAAATTGGCTCTTATTCATAAGGAATAAAGTATTTGTGAAACTATAAATATTTAGTAATGCAAAACCAGACTTTAGCTTTTTCCCTGTTAAAGCTATAAGCTGATCTTAGAGTTCTTGACAATGAATAATTGAAATTCTTAATTACCTTCTAGGTAATCCCCCCAAGTAGCAGAGACTCTGTGTGTCACTAGAATAAGTTATCTGCCAGGGCTAACTTTACTATATCATTGATTTGAAAAAATTATCATATAACTCCTTCACTTTTGAATGAGCTAAGGTATCTTCTGTTTGTTTTAAGATATAGTATTGATGGGGTGCTCAATCGGTTGGTTAAGCTTCAGACTCAATTTCAGACTCTTGGTTTCAGTTTGGGTGTGGGATAGAGTCTGCGTAGGGCTCCACGCTTAGCTGGGAGTCTGCTGGGGATTCTCTCTCTCCCTCTGCCCCCACCCCCCTCACTCTCTCTCTAATAGTAGATAAATAAATCTTACAAAAATATGTTATTGTCACATTGATGAAATGGGTATTCAAGTATTATTTCTCAGGCATGCATAATCCTGCCTTAACCGGGTGAGCTGTCTTTCCAATATCACATCATATATTTAGGAAAAGGAAAAAAAATTCCATCTATCTTCCACATATGAAACTATCTCTGAGATTTTTCCAGAGTCCTGGAAAATTACAAAGATTTTTAAAAAATTCACCTTAAGAAAAGAGAGATGCTAGATGTAATTGTTTGTTTGGAGATTAGGTATCTATCTCCAGTATTGTGTACTGAAAAGATATCAAATAGATGCATAAGGAGAAGAGTCGGATATGATGTGGAGAAATTCTAGAACTTGCGCATCGCTAGCGGGAATGTAAAAAGGTGCCCTCTCTGTGGAAAACAATAGTATAGGTCTCAAACAACTAAACATAGAACTACCATATAATCCAGCACTTCCTCTTTTGTATATGCCTAGAAGAACAGCAAGCTGGGACTAGAACAGATATTCGTACCCCCAGGAAGGTGGAAACCATCCCAGTGCCCACCAACAGATGGCTGGATACACGAAATGCAGGTACGCACATTGGAACATTATTCAGCCTTAAAAATGGATGAGATTGTGGTACAGGCTGTAGTGTGAGTGAACCTGGAAGATGTTACAGCAAGTGAAATACACAAATAGGGCAAATGCTGCAGGATGCCATGCACGCAACGGACTTACATGACAGGCAAATTCATAGAGAGTGAAAGTGGAATGGTGATTGCCAGGGGCTGGGAGGGTGCGGCATGCACAGTCATTATTTCATGGGTCCAGAGTTCAATGTGGGATGGTGAGTGACACAGAGTGATGGTAGTGATGGCTGGACCACGTGAACAAGGTGCTCTTAATGCCACTGGCTAGTATGCTAAAAATGACGAAAATGGAAGAAAAAAAAACAACAACCCCAAACCCAAAAACTTATTTTCTCCTTGTGTGTCATTTTGGATAGTATTTATTTCTAGCTATTAAATTCCCTAATCTTTCTGTTTATAATGTTGAATCTGCCTTTAATATGATGTCTTTTGTATCTCAGACACTGTAGTTTGTAGAAATTTAATTTGTTTCTTTTCATATCTTTTCTGTCTCTCCTTAACTTTTGTAACTAGGAAGTACAGTTATAATAACTGCTTTGGTGTCTGTAAATTTTCAAGCAATTGAATGATGGAATCCCTATTTGGGGCCCCATTTTCCTGTTTCTTTGCATCCCTGGTAATTTCTTATGGGACCCCAGCCATTGTGAATCTTACCGTACTCAGGAGTGAATAATATTATATCCCTAAGAGTATTACTTCTCTGCGTTCTAGGACGTAGTTGTTATTTGGAAAGAGTTTCGTCCTTCCAGATGTTATTTTGAAGACCTCTCAGGCAGGACCAGAGAGGTGACGAGTCTAGGACCCATTGTGACCTGCTCTGGAGGTCAGACCCTCTGCACTCTCTGCCCAAAGTGCCATGAATCGTGAAATTTCCAGTGTGGCCGACGTGAACAGACACTGCCTTCTTCTTCCCGCTTTCCTTTCCTTAGTTAATATCAGTCAATGTTGGACATGCCAAATATTCCTAAATAACTAAATGTTCTGCATCCCAACATGCTCCCTGAAAATAACCCTCCTGGAAAACGCACTTGCTGTGAAGCTGATGATAATAGAAAATGGCAATGTCAAGTTTTCTATTTGTCCTATCAATATACCTTTTTAATTCATATAGATTTTTAACACTTCTGGTTCATCTTTGAAAATTATTTAGGACAACAATAAAGTTGAATTTATTATTTGTTTTATTAATAAGGAAAATTAATGCTTAATCACACAACAATTTCCAGAACTGAAAAGGAATCCAGCTACCTGGATTTATTTTTCTTGGTAAAAGCAGAAGTGTGTGCAACTATCATATTTCCAAGTCTCTCTAAAGCCACACAACTCTGAAAATACATTTTAAAATATCTGGTTATTATTATTATTATTATTATTTTCTTAAATTTGGGGCAAAAACCCACCATCAGTGAAGTCACTTAGAGACTCTGAATAAATGTCATTTTACCAAATTCCTAATTCATTTGCTGCCCCAGGATTTGATCCTGTTAAAGTCCAGTGTGTAAAACAAGGCAGAATACTTTTGCATACTTTTATGACTTATGTAAAGAAAAGTCAGTTATGTGTAATTTACAAGACTAAAACTCTAGTAGGAAATCAACAAAATAAAAGCATGTTTTCTGAGAAGATATCGCAATAAAACTAGAAACACTTGAAGGAAAGAACCCATGGGTCCAGGGTTGTAGCAGGAATCTGATGTGAGACATATAATTTGGGAGGCTCAGTTTTACACAAGGGATATATCTCTCAACTGGTGTTCACACTTCAAAGTCCCTGTATTTTAATGTATGCAAAAAAAGGAAAAAAAAGACATGTGTAGGCTAATATAAACAGAATAACCAATGGGATTTTCTTTTTCCCTTTAATATGTGAGAAATAAAACACAGATAACTGTCTACTGAGTTTTAAAGGGAGCCCCACTGTCCATGTCAGCAATCTATAATTGGGATTTGAAATGGTCACATAATGTGCATGAAAGCACAACTTCTAAAGGCTGGTGGACTTGTTCCCAGTTACTCTTCAATCATGGAAGAGTTTTAGCTTGGATACTGTTTAGGACATGATTAATAAGCTCTGAATATGAATAAATAATTCTCAGTTAAATCCAATGTCACCTTTCCCTTGTAAATAAAAGTTCAAAATCTATTAAAAAATCCTTCCATTTTCAGAATTGTTTTGAATTTAAATAAAGATTGCAAAGAGAGTTGCAAGGAATTCCCATGCATTATGTAACTGTTTCATTCTTTAACATCTTTCCCTAGTATTACATATTTGTCACAATTAATGAATCAATGTTAATACATTATTATAATGATCAGTTACTGATTATTAATGCGATTAACCAGGAGTTGAGATAGTTATTTTTAAAACACATTTTATACAACATATTAAAATATTTAACTCTTTCTTTAAAATCTGGGGTCATTTTCCTCTGATTTAGCAAATTGAACACTGGAAATGTTGGCCATCTTTCTGATGTTATGTTCTGAAAGCTGTATTGCATCCGGCAGCATGCTGGGGCTTATTAGATCATGTCAAATTTCTCTGGTGTCATGATTCTCCCTGGAATATATTTCTAATCCTTGGTCCTTTCAGCATTCAGTCAAAGAAAATATCATACTCTTTCCCTGGAGGAGAGTTTGAAATAGAAGACAGAATAGAAAAAAAAAATGCTTATCTGGAGCTTTTAGAGAATATTGCAAATTTTCCTCACCATCCCTCCCCCAACCCATTCAGTGGTCCTCTGGTCTGATGGAAGAAAAAGAATCAGGGGCCAGCGGGAGGCATGCAGACCTGGTGGGGCCATGAGGAAGCTTTGAGACAGGGACAGAATGAACAGAAATGTTCGTGGGAGCGGAGAGTGGAGGGTATGTGAACCCAGTGCTTTGGGGAGAACCTGGAGAGGCAGCAAGTATCCAGAGGAATGGCTGTGGGAGTTGTCTGGAAGGACAGACCTAAAACAGTCCTACAACATTCCTCCTCATTCCAAAAGGGCACAAGAGAAACACAATTTCCATGGTTCCCAAGGAGAACCCAGTAAGTGAAGGATGACCAGGGGGCTGATGAGATTCGCTGGGTTACAGCGTGGCAGAAAGTATTAAGTCATTCTCCCTCTCCTCAAAAGCAGAAAGTCACAGATCCTCCAGGGACCCTGTAGACAAATCCTGAATGATAACTGAAAAGACTAGAATAGGTCAACAAAGACCAACTGGGTCACAGGACATGGAAGGTAAGAAACCACTCCCACCTCTGCCTTCCTCTGGTACTCACACTGGGTACCCTCTCACCACCGGTGTAGACTCAGTCCTCTTGGGGGGAAAATGTTAATAGTCATTAACGGAGCTCTCATTTAGAAGTTTAGTTATAGAACTGCATACTGAGTTTTATTTTACTTTATATGCTTAAGTTAAAACTTTGCTGAATATTTTATTTACAAATGAAAGTGGAGGCTCGTGTGTGTGTGTGTGTGTGTGTGTGTGTGTGTGTGTGTGTGTATGTCCCCGTGATTGTCTATATTTGGACCTCCTGTTCTTTTAATTCTTCTTTTGTTTATCTTCCATCACTTTCCACGACTTAGAGTATTTAAAGAAGTGTTTAAATTTATCTTGGAACCATTTTTAGATGTTAAAATGTTCTGACAGCTAATATGATTTTTTGCTCTGTTGAAACAACAGCTGTGCACGAACATGTTGTGTTCTTTGTATTTTAAAGGCTCGACGTCCATCCTAAGAAACCAGCAGTACTATTATTGTTGTGTTATGATATTGATAGAAACAACTGTAACATGAAAGTTGGAAATTAAGTTAATTTGGAATCAAGTTTCCCGCATGTGTAAATACTGAAATTGGCAATGAAATGAGCCACGCACCAGCTGCCCAAAGAAAGTGGTCAGACTTGTGAAAGCAGGCATAGAGACCAGTGAAACTCAGACTTTCTTCTAGGGGTTCTCATGAATCTTTTGTTCCAGAATTATATAAAATGTGCAGACAATTTTGAATAACCCTGTCATTTTCTATATGTCCCTATGGATATGTCATGATGCTTAGAAAATTGCCTTTCAGTCATAGACATAGGCTATGGCTGTAGCAAACAATAACTCAGTACTTAGGATAGACCGGATACTGTGATGACCATTTTCATGCATCAACATATTTAATCTTCACAATGAACTGTTACATTTTTAACATTCCTCTTAATTAATTTGTCCTAAGTGCACCTGCAGGGGTCTGGATCAGAGACAGTCCCTTCCCCTAGTCCTTAACCCTGGACCATCGTTAGGAAAGCCAGGGCAAATGCCCTACTCTGAAGAATCTGCGTTGTAAGGAGGAACAGAGGAAAATCCATGTTACTTGCATAGATTGGGAAGGAGACCATTGCTCCTGCTCCCTTTGTGGAGTCTGCTTTGAGCCATCTTACTCTAACCCTTTGGGATGGAAATAAATATCTCCAGGAAGTGACAAGCCTGGTTTCTCCAGTTTTGAAGGACATAAGGTTGTCCTCGGGGTCTGGGGACTCTCCAGGGGAATGTTGATGGATCTCTTTAGAGAGGTCCCTGGAGTTCTCGCAGGGTAGACAGCACCAAATTCGCTTCTGGGGCTTGCTTTCACTTCAGTCCAAGTTCCAGTGAAGTGTGCGTGGAAAGCCCTGACTGGGTGGAAATATCTGCATCTTTTCTCACAGTGTCACCCACATCCTGAGTTATTTTATGGATGAGGCAAATTAGAGAAGTGATCTTGCCCTGGGTCAAATTTTAAGTTACGGAGAAAGCCAGGATTTTGACCTTGTCCAAACTCTTTACATCACAGTATCTTACTTGTCTATTGGTTGGGAATGAACCCATAAAATGGCCATTCCTCATCACCACAATGAACTGGTACTTCACATTCTCTTTTTTCCCCCACATTTTCAAAATGGCCTCCTCTCTCCAGTCAGCCATGGAGAGCCTGTCCTACCAGTCTCCGGGCCTGGGTTATTTTTATGGGTTATTTACAGTGCTGTGGTGTTGTCTAGGTGCATCCAGAAGTGGGGAGATTGCTTAGGGTCCTCCTAGTCTGCCATCTTTCCCAGGAAGTCTTCTCACATTCCTGTTCAAACTTGTCTCATAATAATGTAGAAAAGTGGTTGCAGCTTACATACTACTTTGATATCACTTATTCGTTCATGAGAATGAGCTCTGGAAAAGGGAGAAAAATGAGTGCATATGGGCATCATTAAATAAAGATAAGGATTAAGTACAAATTTGGTAAATCTTAACATTCCTCTTAATTAATTTGTCAAAAATGCACCTGTAGGGGGTCTGGATCAGAGACAGTCCCTTCTTCTAGTTCTTAACCCTGGACCATCATTAGGAAAGCCAGGGCAAATGCCCTACTCCAAAGAGTATATATTGATCTATAGATGCAGTATAGATTTAAAAAGCTGTATTTTCTGATCCTTCCAATGGAATATATAATGTAACAAATAAACTGACAAGCATTGTGCATCACACAGCATAGATGTCCATAATTAATAAATGAATGAAAAATGAATTTAAAAATAGGACTTGCTTGTAACATCTAGGTATACATGATCATCACGAATGGTATGGGGAAATAAATGAATTTTTGTAGTAGATACTTTGTTAGGTAAAACCACAATTTGTTTAAATACAATATTTGTCTTTGCATCTACTTTGCTCCTTTTTGCTCATAATTTTTCTTGAGAAAAGGTATTTAAAATTACATATTTAATATATTTACATTTATTATGCAATTTCTAGACATCAATACTTTCTCTATCTTAGAATAACTGACATTCAGATTGAACAGTTATCTTAACATCTGACCATTAGTGATAGGTTGGAATTGTTTTTGCCCTTTTCCCCCCAGGATAATTGGTTTCCATAATTGCTAAAACTTCGTGTGAGAGGAAGGTGGAGGGTGGAGGGACTCATTCCCATGTCTTGCCACACATATAATAATTTCTGGAAAGGAAAGAGAATTTGTGGTTTTGATTTCTATACATTCCTAAAACATTTGCTTTTCAAATTTGGACATAATATGTGGGTTTTAACCCAACAACTTTGAGAAAACATCTAGTGACAGACTGGCAAATATTGGTAACATAACAATATTATTATTGTTACTATTCTTGACAATTTAGTAAGTGCCAGGCACTCAGCAAGGGCACCAAGACTATGTCTTCCTGAATATTCTGGACAAACAGGGAAGAGAATCCATGTGAATTAGAGAGGGTAGGAGTTCCATGGAGAAGAAGGAATGTCCGTAGAATGTAGAGATTTGGGGAATGGTCCACTGTAATTCAAAGGCATAAACCATGAAGACAGAGCAACAGATCCAAGGAAACGATGCTGAAAACAATCTTGTAACTTCGTACCTGGTTGTCAAGGAGTGGGCAAAGATGAACTGGCCAAAGGAGGCTGAAATCATCATTTCGGGATTAAGGATTAAGTACAAATTTTATACATGAGAAACAAATCAGGAATCAATAACGTGCTGAAGGTGATGTTAATAGCAGAGCAAGGACTTGATCTCTTTACAGGGTAGATTTTTTCTATCATATCAAACTACCTCCAAGAATTATTTCTATACATACCATTTTGCTAGTAAGTTCCATTTTAAGTCCCCAAGGCTATGACAACCATAAACTGATGTCACTAATACACATCCTATTGCCTTGCTTCCCTGAAAGTAACTGTGCAAGAATTTATAATTTATATTACACCTGACAAGACAGAGGTAAATATAAAATTCCAATGAATCAGGATTGCTGAAACTATCAATACTGCACAGGAGAATTAGAGGTGGCCCTAATGATGAAATCAGTAATTAGAGAAATATGGTTAGGAATCTCGATCTTCCACAAGGAAGCAAATGAAATACCAGTATTCCATCTGGTTTCCAAAAGAATTTGAGATCATATGCATGAATTTACTAAAACCCACTGCAAGATGCTTTAGATTGCATTTAGGGAAAAGCGGAGCTGAATATGGCATTTCAGTCTACTTATTCCTTAGGAAACTTCCCTCCTTTGTGTGGGAGAGCATTTGTTTACATCCGTGGGTGAGGAAACAGGCTCAGCACCCCAAACCCTTATTGCAGGAGGCAATGATTTCATCTCCTTGCCTTGCAGCAAAAAAGAGTCAGGAAACAATTCTATGGCGTTAGAGAATGATATCAACTTAGAGCTCATTTTAATCAAGGTAGGATTTTCTTTCAATGTGAAGTTCCATTTCCTTTGCAAACATCTTTGCTTGGTACTTGTATCTGTCATGTATAAATCTAAAAACTATGGCTGGATTGCTAAGTCTGTTAATTTCAAAAAACTATGCAAAGAGGCCATGGAGTCAGATGCCTGAGACAAATGCTTTGTTATGTATTGAGGGGGGAAAAGGCAATGATGGTGAAGAGAGAGCTGGAGAGAAGCAAATTAAATATAATAGCATATTGTAAGTTATCAACCTGACATGCTTTACACAGCTTCTATCTGAGAAGATTGACATCTTCATACTTTGCAGTATACTTTTGATTGATAACATTATTCTCTAAGATAAAAAGTTGGATGAAAACATATTTAGTTGATACCAAGGATGCATCCAGGTTTTATGGGGCCTGAAGTTTATATAATTTGGAGAGTCAACTTGAAGGGGGAAAAAAAAAGCATACACAGAGTTAGAAATAAAAACACAGATATAGGGACTTGGAAGGACCATTTATAAATGCAGGACCTTGATGTTTAATACATTAACTAGTCCCTGATTCAGATACACAGAAAAGTTTTGGAGATTAACGTTTTATTCTAAAAGAAAACTTTAAAAAAATTTAATATGGGATAAACCCCAGCAGCAACCAGGTTCTTTGGGTAAATGGTATTTTACCTTGTTGGTTTACAAGTCATTTTGCTCTAGGATACCTGACACTCAGGTTTAAGGAACTAGAGTGATCGCTGCCCTGTTTTCATGAGTAGAGCCTCCAATTTGCCATCTGCGGATGGATGAGGACATCAAATGACAATTTGAAGTTTTTGGTCTGTCATAGGATGAACTACCATGTAGCAAAACAAAACTGTGTTGCTAATGATACGTTACATAATTATTCATTAATCCTTTTCAAAATAGCTTACACAGTGTCATTTCAATAAATTAAAAATAGATCTATAATTGAAATGAGAGTTGAGTTTTATTTCATTCTTCATGATTTTTCTACAATTTTTAGTTTTTAGTGCTTTATTATTTTTTCAGATTTTCTAAACTTCCTTCAGTAAGCAGATATTGTTAGTATTATTTTATTATTAATTAATAGAATATTATCATTTATTTTATAAATAAAAATTTTTAACATTGAGACAACAGTAAAATGTGAGCTAAATGTCAATCCTTTAACTCAAAATAAATGAGGAATAATTATTCTCATGAAATGGTATAAGTAGAATGTCTGTTGAATCAACAGTGCATTGTGCCCTCAAAGAAAATTTGCAATGTTGTCTCTCTGCACAAGTAAAATCTTGGTAACATATGTGCAAGCATTCACAATTTTCCTGGTGTGAAAAAAACTACAACTGTCCTATTTTTATTGCATTGAAGCAATAAAAATATAACTCTTCCTTAACTGACTGACACACATGAATTCACTGTATTTTAAAAAAGAGAGATTAAATCAGAATCCATTGTGCTTTTATCTTACATACTCCCAGGCAGTTGTCATGCTCCCACAGTGAAGGTTTCCAGTCAATGATGTAGATCTTCATTTTTTTATATACCATTTAACTTCAGTTTACCACTTAGCAATCTGGTTCACATGAGTTTCTAGCATAGACAGTGGTCTAATTCATAGAACGATAAAACCACAGGTTGTTCTGACATACAACATAGTCTAATGAATGAATATCTAATATCAAGAAGATTTTAGAGGGAGTTAATAAACACTGAATATCCATATCACAGTTCCATTGCTTTATCTAACATCCTAACAGGTTATTAATAGTTTTAGTAAAAGAACACAAGTGCAAATCATTAGGATGAGCATATCAGGGTTTTTAAATAATAAAAAGAGAAAGAGTCTTCTGAAAACTATGGCACTTATTAAACAGTAAGTATTAAAATACAAAAACACAGCATTTTAGACGGTACGTTATATGGACGAGGAGAAACGGTAAGGCTCTGCTCAAGATATTCTCTCTTCTCTTACCCTATTTGTGAAACTTTTAAGAAAGCATAAATGCCTTTCAAAGTTTATTGAGAAAATTTTAAAAAGAAGGCATATTTATGCACAAAATTTGGCAATATCCCCCTAACTCCTTTCAAAGCATAAAATATAACAAATAATCCAAAGGTAAATGTAAAGAAATGTAATGTAGATGATAAAGTGTTAATTTCTATACTGTGGAAAGTGCTCTTTGATAATTGAAAATTAAAGAAAGAAATGCATAGAAAGTTAGATAAGGATCTAAATATGCAATGTCCACTACGATAACCAGTGGATGTATGTAGCCATTTAAATTAAAATTAATTAAAATTAGACAAAATTAAAAAATTCAGTTTCTCAGTCACGTTGCTATATTTCAAAATAATATTTTTAGTATCTGAAAATTCTCCTGAAGAGTGCTTTCTTACATGGTAGTTTATAGAAGAGCAAATACAAATCACCAGCTAGGAAAAAAGTGCCCACATTCGCAAGCAGTGGGCACAACAGTGATGCAAGTGGCTCAGAGTACTGCTGAACACGCACCCACTGGCAAAGCTCGAGAAGAGCAATAATATTCTCTCTGCCAGGGATTCATTTATTCTCACCATTACCAGAAAACCATGGACCGGTGTATCAATTTCAAAAGCAAAATAACAATATTTATTTAATAACATATTTTATAAAATAAGTCTATGTATGTGCCATGCATAAATCTCTGGACGGCACTCTCAACCCTGGCAATCTGTCCCAGAAATAAAAGTGCACGTCCACATGATAGATGGATGTCATAGTTTACGAAGCCCTTGCTTGCCACGCCCCCCCTCCCAAAACAAGAAAGGAAAAGACACAAACAAAAGTAAAAGCTAAAAACAAAGATTGCCCATCAAAAGAGAAGCGGAGGAATATATTACATTGCACTCACATCTTGCAATATTCTACAGCCATTGAAAATAAGTTAAAACATCACAGGTTGAGTTGGAATGATGCCAACCCAGAGCTCTGAGAGAAAAATGAAAGATTTAGAAAAAGGTGCATGAAGTGAAACCATTTTTAGAAAAGCAAAAGTGAGAAATAATACATTTGTGCCCATACATACATAATATGTGCATATATATGCATCAACACATGAATATCTTGTCTGATATATGTGAGCACGGAAATGTACGAAGACTATGTACCAGACCATTCACTTTGCTGACATGCTGTGAAGGTGAGCATGAAAATCTGATGTAGGAACATGGCCAGTTAGGCATGAAGGCATTTAGAAAGATATCGGGTTGATTTTTCATCCAGTCAGGTACAATTATATATGTCTCTATATGTGTAAAGACATTAAAATAATTTAAAAGTAGATTCATGCTTCCTAAAGCCAGGGAACATTTAAATGATCCAGATTGAATTTTAATGCACATTTCTCTTTCAAAACTCTCATGTAAGATTTTTCTTGCAGCTTATTGCTTAATTGCTTTATTTAGGTGCCATTTAATGCTTTCTCTTGTTTACATAAAGATTTATCTCACACATCCAAGGAAAAGTAGAATTTTATTTAAGTAATCACGATTAGAAGGATTAACATGCGAGACCAGTATTTCCCAACAGAAGTTAATATAAGGCAGGTTGTAAATGAGAGTCGCGTGGGTCATTTAAAATTTTCTGATTGTCATATTTAAAAAGTGAATGGATACAGGAAAATTTGAGTAATTCGAGTAATTAATCATTTTAGTACAATGTTTTATTTAATGCCAAATATCAAAAACATCTTTATGTCAATAAGTAGTTAATATACAAATTATTAAAATATTCCACAGTGTTATTTTATACTGCGCCTTTGAAACCCAATACAGATTTCTTTGAACATTTGGCAATGTGTCCAGCCTACATTCTCGTTGGAAGTCGGGGTATGGGACAGAGTTGGACTCAAGAGCTGGCAGAAAGGAAGACATTGACTGCAAAAAAGTTGTAGTTGTAAAACATTTGCTCACGATATAGAGTGATTTAGAGCTATCAGATTTTTCCTTTCATAGGCATACTCCACACAGGTAAGAAATAGCATCTCCAGATTAAAAATTTTGCCCAGTGCTTAACAAATTGTTTCCTTTTCCCCCCAGTTCTATGTGATTTAATTGACGAACAGCACAGGGTAAGTTTAAAGTGTAATGATGACGTTTAACACATATTGTGAAATGACCACAATGAGCTTAGTTAACTTCTGTCATCCCATATAGATACAAAGAAAAAAAGAAAAGAAAGAAAGAGAAAAGAAAAAAAATGTTATTTTTCCCTTGCCATGAGAACTTGTTCAATGGTCCAACATACCAGAGAGCAGTGGTGACTGTAGTCATCATACTGTAAAACTCTTCTTTTAGGAGGATCCATGAGGATCTTTTTCCTTAGTGCCTGCAAAACTACACTTCCCTCATACAAATGGTAATTTTAGAAATAAGGGTACAAGGGAGAGAAATGCATGCGCCGGTGTGAGCGCATGTGTGTGCTACTGGTAGGCTGCGGAATTCCTCTTTTAATGAAGCAACTCATTCCAGTCGTCTGGAGAACTCTCATTTCTTACAATGCAGAATCTTGCGCCAATCCAAACTCAAGGATTTAAGATACTCTCAATGGAGAAATGAGTGCCCATGGTTTGATTTCTAAAAATCAAAAATCATTTAAAAAATGCTCACCTCAGGGCCCTCAGTTGGTTAAGTGCCAGCCTGGGTTTCTGCTTAGGCCGTGATCTCAGGGTCCTGAGGTCCAGAGTCTGCTTCTCTTCCTCCGCACCTGCAACACCCTCCTCCACCGTCTTGCTTTCTCTCTCCTTCTCTCTCTCTCAAATACATAAATAAATCTTCTAATGCTTGCCTCATGATTCTGAGGTGATAATCTCGACTGGTCTTTGACGAGTCCTGTTTTAGGGAAGTCTCCCTTCCAACTTCAGCCTACACACATCTCGGCGTCTAGGTTGTACAGATGCTCCTCTTGTGTCTTAATCCTCAGCTTTAAAACCCCACTGCTATGGTCCTTTCAGTTTGAATATGAGCTGTCCCAACCTAACGCTGACCCATGGCACATTTTCAGCACAACTTTTCTAATAGAGAAAAAGATGGAGAAATATTAATGTGTCTTTATGAAACCCCTTGAACGCAGGACTGAAGGTCTGGTTGCCCCTGGCAGCTCTTTTGCTTGCAGAAATTAGCCATGTTGCAGAAGGAATGCATATACAAATTTCTGCTATGAAAAATGGAATTTTGCAGCAAAACAGTCCATTGTGTAAGCCCATTTATGGTGTGGCTAAACACTATGGTTTTTCTTCCCCTTTTCCTCAGTGTTACACATCCACAACCATGTCCTCTGCTGCGTGCCCTTGAAATACCCCCACGGTGTAGAAACCTATGTTCTTCTTCCTACGACGGCACACAGGTGGGAGATACAACAAGGACGGAGTAAAAGAAAGTTGAGGGGCCTTGGAAAGGAACCGGGGTGGGAGGTGGAGGCAGGCCAATATCCTGATGCCCAAAGTTTGGGGGTGCATATCCAACAACCGACTGAGCAGCCCTGAGATCCCCTTTTAGGATTTGGTTTAGCCCCTTCCTCCGAGGCCAGCATGTACCCACCCGGGGAGCAGATTGTGCGAGGAAGCATGCGACACGGGCAAGCAATCACCTGCTTCTGCTCTCACCCCATCCCTTCTCCCTCTGCCACACGTGTACAAGACAACGTGGGCCACAGTGGGCTCAGAAGCATGGTTTATGGTAAAAAAAAAAATGATAACGACTCAAATGGTCCCAGATGGAAAATTACAAACTTGATCCCCAGACCGTGGAGTATAACAGAGCAATGAAAACAGATACAGCACTTCCATCCCCTGAAAAAAGATCAGAGCAAACGCTCCACACCTTAGGGACTGAACACACAGCAAAATATAAGAGAAAACACAGAAGTGACTAAAATGAAACTGAAATTAAGGGGTACCTGTGGGTGAAGGAAGAGCAAGCAAAAGCAAAGACTTAGGAGGCTATGAAAACCACTGCTCATTTTTTATTTCTTAAACTGCGTGGGAGGCAAAAATATATTATTTAAACTATTTTTTAAAAAGTTATTTATTTATTTGTTTATTTTAAAGAGAGAGAAAGAGCAGGGGGAGGTACAGAAGGAGAGGTAGAAAAAGAAACTCAAGCAGACGTTGCAGCGTGTGGAGCCCAACACCTCAGTCTCACGACCCTGGGATCACAACCTGAGCTTAAACCAAGAGTTGGACACTTAACACATTGTGCCACCCAGCTGCCCCAATACTGTTTTAAATTGTGTGTGTGTGTATATATATGTTACATATAGGTCATATACGATGACATATATATGTATGGCATTTTATAAATATATGCATAAATGTTATATCGATGACACTTTACAAATTAAAATTACAGACCTGGCATTATTATAAATTTGAGTTTGCATTTCAACTCTCATATTTCAGAGGTGACCTTGATCACTTCTTTGTTTGTTTGTTAAGTAGGCTCCATGCCCAGTGTGGAGCCCGATGTGGGGCTCAAACTCATGACCCTGAGATCAGGACCCAAGCAGAGATGGAGAGTCCCATGCTTAACTGATGGAGCCACCCAGGCACCCCCACCCTGAGCACTTGTTAACCATTGTGAGCCACTTTTTTCCAACTTTCTAAAATGGGAAAGATACTTTATTTAAAGGGAAAGAGTCAAAGGAAACATTTTTCATTTCTAAGACTCTCATTTCCTTAAAACATTTTTTTAACATGAAAAACGTCAGGCTTGGCAGTGTTTCGATAGAAAGTCATGCACGGGGCCCACCTTCCCCTGGTGGACTCTAGGAGCAGTCCCGGACCCCTGGATGGTCTCACCTCCTCCCTGCTGGACTCTAGGAGTAGTCCCGGACCCCTGGAACACAGGTGGGCTCTGCACTGCAGACACGGGCTCCCCTTCTAGAATAACTCTTCCAAAGACTTCGTAATCAACTCTTGTCTCCTTTGCAGTAATTTAAGTTTTGTTGCAACTGTTTTGTGAAAGGGATTTCACTTAGATGGCAATTCGATCTTCAGAGCAATTAGCCTTAACCTGTCTGGGAATGAAGGCCTTAGAAGAAGTCACATCGAGAGTCCACTCTTCAACATGCCCAGCAAACATCTCCTGCAATCTGTTCTTTAAATTTCCAAAAGAAAATTCAGTGGTTGAACAGACAAACAGCCTTTGCCAGAGTAAAACTTTAAAAACTAGATTCAGTTCATTTACAGAATTAGAGGTAATATTTCTTCACGAATTAGTATGTAAGTGGGACAAACACTTAAGGTTGTGTGACTCACTGGATAGTAAACTGTTAATCTTTTATAATAAAGCACTTTTTTCATAATTTTGGTGTCTTTTAATGTTTTCCATTTCCTCTTTTATTTTTAAGAGTTTATTTATTTACTTCAGAGAAAGAGAGAGCGAGATTGCGTGAGTGGGGAGAGGGGCAGAGGGAGAGGGAGAAGCAGACTCCACGCTGAGTGCAGACAGACCCTGACTCAGAGCTTGATCTTGCAACCCCAAGGGACATGACCTGAGCCAACATCAAGAGTCACACGCTTAACAGACTGAGCCACCCAGGCCGCCCCCCTCCTCATTTTAATGGTAGCTCACGTCAGATATGTCACACAGCATCTTGCCTCTCTCGACCCACCCGAAGCAAACAACTGTATGTGCAGCCAGACATTCTGCCCGCAGGGAAGGTTTCCTCATTACTACCTTTCAGCCACCTTCCTGAGAAGGCTGTCGCCTCACAGCAGTCCAGTTCCCACTGGGCATGGATTCCGCAGAGGCCAGTTTTTATTCCTCCACTGATTGTTCTTGCGGAATTCCTCATGAGGCCTGCAGGCCGTCAGTTCATGCCAACTTATCTGGACCTTCCAGACCTGATCAGACCTGATCTCTTAACTACCATTTCCACCCGATTATGGGTTGCTGTTGAGCACACCTGGCCTTAGCTGTTAGGGTCAGATATCCCTAGTTTATGATGGATGATGGTTATATAAAGTCTGAAGAGACATGCATTTGGTTTCTACTTGATCTCAGGACAAGCCAGAAGCAGTTTCTGTGAAGGAGCGTAGTTATGTGTGCAATGGGAGATACCTACCTCTAAACATTTAGAGGTCTGTGCTGGTAGGATCCTACTGGAGCCTGCCGGAAGAAGGTTCGTCTTCCAGAAACACTTGAATTAGCACTGGGTAGTTGGGGTTTTCAGGCCCAAATGTCAGAGAAGCTCCACCAGCCTGCACCTGATGTGAAGTCTTTTCTTGCTCTATGTCTCGCTCAGACTGGCTGCTCAACGAGGTTCATAGCAGATAGATCAGACCAGCTCCCTCAATATACCCTATGTTGACTACAAAGATAAAAAGACCCACTTAGATGACATGCCCCATTTGAATAATATGAGGTGCAATGGGCACCATTTTATTTCCCACTTTGGAAGAGTAGATACACACACTTTAGATCCCTAGGCATTCATAGCGGATAGGCTTCTGCATTTTCATGGGGTGTATCCCACGTACTCTGGCACACAGGTCTGCTAGGAAGGGTTTTTAGTTTTTGTTACTACCTGCTCACCAGGTTCAATTAACCTGATATTATCAGTGGAATAGGGAGATGTTCTGCAATGAAAATATTGACAGATTAAATTATGGAAGCTTCAGTGGGTCCTTGCCAAGTAGGAAAAAGAAAAGCGTGTTTTCCACATCAAAGGCAGAGTAATAGATCTCTGCTGATTTGCTCTGTTGATTAGAAAATGAGCAGTACAATAAAGCAGAGGAAATCGGAACACATGAAGGCATAAAGACAAAATTTAATGAGTTAGAAGATAGAGATTGTAGAGAGAAGTAAATAAATGCAAAAGTTGATTTTTTTTTTTTTTTTTAGATGAGGGGTGGAGCAGAAGAGGAGAGAGAATCTTGAGCACGTTCGTGCTCAGGATGGAGCCCAGCGATGTGGGGCTGGATCTCGCTGCCCTGAAATCATGACCAGGGCGTAAGTCAACACTGGGACACTTAATGGGCCGAGCCACGCAGGTGCTCCCAAAGCTACGTTTTGAAAAACTGATACACAAAACATAGCAATTTCTAATTTAAAAGAAAAAAATTAAAAAGTTCAAATTCTGAAAAAGAATGAAGTTAAAAAAGATAGCAAGAAAAAGAGAATTCAACAGGATGATAAGAGTCACAGCTCTGGAAGTTATTTTCCATGATTTCCTTATTTGCTACAGATTAGGTTTACTTTGTGTGACCAAAAAAAAATCATAATAATTTTTTAAAAAATGTTTTATTCATTTATTTGTGTGTGTGAGAGAGAACACACATGAGTGGGGAGGTGGGTAGGAGGGAGAGAGACAAGGAAGCAAACTCCTGGCTGAGCGAGGAACCCTATGCAGGGCTCGATCCCAGGACCCTGGGATCATGACCTGAGCTGAAGGCACACATTCAACCGACTGAGTTACCCTGGTGCCCCAGAATAATGTTTTTTTTTTTTTTTTTTTAATTTACTTTTAAGTAATCTCTACACCCAACATGGGACTCAAACTCCCAACCCCAACAGGCTCTACCTAACTGAACCAGCCAGGGGCCCTTAGAATAACATTTTTTTTTAAAAGATTTTATTTATTTATTTGACAGACAGAGATCACAAGTAGGCAGAGAGGCAGGCAGAGAGAGAGGAGGAAGCAGGCTCCCCGCTGAGCAGAGCAGAGCAGAGAGCCCGATGCGGGGCTTGATCCCAGGACCCTGAGATCATGACCTGAGCCGAAGGCAGAGGCTTTAACCCACTGAACCATCCAGGCGCCCCTAGAATAACATTTTTAATCTGTTACTAATATATGTTTTAATCTGGGTGAAATACTTTATTTGAAAAAATATGTTATTTTCAAAAATGATTCCAGGAATGATAGGAAATATACACAGCCCAATTTTTATAAAATAAATAGGAGAAAATATCACTGTTGTACTTCAATGCCAAGCAACAGATCGCATGGGTAGTGCTCTGTGCAATGTTAAATCGTACACGCTCGGCCTTCTCCTGAGGTGTAGGCCGCACCCCACTAAACCTGATACTCTTGCTTCTGTTTACCTTGTATTAAAAACATATCAGTCTACTTTTATTTTATCAATATGCATTTTTACCAAGAACAGATTTTGAATCTTAAAATGCCCTTCCAGTATTAATGGAGATCTTTTATTTTTCACCTTCAATCTATGAATAAGAATGAATGATACTGATAGATTCCTTAGTTCTAAAAAAACTTGCATATTTGCATTCACCCAAATTTAGTCAAGTTCTAGTATTCCTCTAAAATTTTGCTGGATTCCTTGTGCTAACAGGATTTTCATTTCCTATTTATAAAGAGATTGGTCCGAAAATATCCTTTTGGACTTCTCTTTTCATTTTTATTATTTATTGGTATTTTTCTTCAAAGAGGTTAGCAGATATTTTTCTCTTATTTAATCTGGAATGGTGCTACCCATCTCTTTTAAGCAATGCTTCAGTGAAAGTCTCTGGTTACATCAGGTTCACACTCATATGTTTTATTCATAAGAAGGTTACTGTTATTTTTCTAGATCATGCAGTCATAGAATTTGATCTAAAACTTTCCATACAAGTAATATGCCAAAATTGGCTACAGCATTTGTAAGACACAGTGCAAAGTAAAAATGTGGGCCTCTTGCTCAAAAACTACTGGAAATGTTTAGATGAACACAAGAATATTACATGAAGCATGGGCTCCTCTGTGGGACTGCCCAAGTCACATATCCATAAGCCAGCAATGGTGACCCTACACATCTCTCATAAAACCCCAGATATGGAGCCAGGAAGGACTTGGAAATTATATTCGATTTCATAGAAACTTAAGTCAATTATCTTATGCCACAGTTTCAAAAAGTCTTGCTTTGTTGTGTTAGGCAGAGGTAGAAAGTTGGTGTGGGGGATGGTTGACAGACGTCCAAAGCCTTCTAGACCCAAATTCTGAGCGTCACCCTGCCATACCTAACTGGTTTTGCCAGTTTCCTCATTTTGCCGCAGGTTGTTGATTGAACCACTTGTATGTGGAGAAGATTCAACAGATGGTTCTTCCTGATGCATTCACTTAGATGTTTTTCTCATCTGCACGCACATTGTTCATACCACTGGTCACTAAGTTGTTTTCGTAGCTTACGGAACTTGATTTCCATACTGGTGATCTCTTTAAAAATGACCACAGAGCTGCTCTTAAGGATTAAGTATTGAATCAACACTGATTCTGTCCTCTTTGAATTCTTGGCAGGCACATCAACAGTTAAAAGCCAGTAAATGTAAAAAGGCAGGTGTGAGGTTCCTCAAGAAGTTAAAAATCGAGCTACCCTATGACCCAGCAGTTGCACTACTGGGTATCTTCCTGCACGTCGTGACACCTGCAGCACAACGTTCGAAGCAGCAATGTCCACAATATCCAAACTGGAAAAAGCCAAGATGTCAATTGACAGATGAATGGATAGAGATGTGGGATATTACTCAGCCATCAGAAAGGATGAATACTTACCATTTACATTGACATGGATGGGACTGGAGGAGATTATGCTGAGCAAAATAAGTCAATCAGAGAAAGACAATTATCATGTGGTTTCACTCATATGTGGGATATAAGGAACAGTGCAGAGGATCATAGGGGAAGGGAAGGAAAACCGAATAGGAAGTCATCAGAGAGACAGAAAAACCCTAAGAGACTCTTAACTCTAGGAGACAAACTGAGGGCTACGGGAGGGGAGGAGGATGGTGGGATGAGGTAATTGGGTGATGGGTATTAAGGAGGGCATGTGACATGATGAGTACTGGCTGTTTTACGCAACTGATAAGTTATGAAATAGTACACCAGAAACTAGTGATGTACTATGTGTTGGCTAATCGAATTTAAATTAAAAAAGAAAAAAAAAGGCAGGTTGTGAGGGTTTTAAGGGTAAGCTTAATAACAGCTCTTAATTCATGAGCTACAAAATGAAAACCACTCCAAAATGGCAAAACTAGGTTCCTTGTTTTATCAAAAATAGCTGGCCCTGACTGGCAAAGGGATGTGGAGGTTTAGTCCCAGTGATTAAGGCTTTTTTTTTTTTAAACTAAATTCTGTTTTCTATTTATTATGCAGATCTATGGCATAAATGTCCCCTATTCAGTCTCAAGGGACTGAAAGTCAAGATTTATGTCACTGAAGACCATTTATTTTCAACCTTTTCATTGAACAATTTCTAGCCCTCTGAATGAACTAAGCCCTCTTTTTACTTTAAGTGGTGTTGGGAAATTTTGCCCTTGATAAGTTATTGTCATTTGAGTTCCAAAATCATTTAAATCACTAAACATATGAAGCTGACTATGAAAAACAACTCTCAATTACTCTTCCTTTGAAAAAGATGGAGAAACTGTGGTATAAACACATTAAATCCTCTCTCCAAATGCAAGTCAAGGACCAGTGGTACCACAAGTGCCACACAGGTCTTGTAATCTGCAGGAGAAATTATCGATGATATTTTCATTTTCTGCATCAGTTTGGTTTTTAACTTTTAAAATCACATTGTATAAACTCTTTTGAATATAGAACAATCACAAAATACTGTGATAAAATTATCTTTACCCATGGTTACAGAATTCCACTTGGACTAAATAATAGAAATAAAATTTCTTTTTTCAAAACAGAGACGTTTTCAGCTTAGGATCTATGAAACTCATACAGGCATGCAAGTTAATGAGCCGTAGGTTGCTGCAGTGGTGGAATCACAGAGATTAGGTAAAACCACCTCGTCTTTTTCTTAGGGCAACTGGAGCCCCCAAAGTAAAGTGCCTTCCTCAAGAACACATGGTTAGTACCTGGCAAAGATTAGGATTTCTGACTTTAACTTAGTGCTGTCACATAGGGCTTCCTTGATAAGATGCTAAGAAAAGTCAACCTAACTTATATTTGTGTGTGTGTGAGGGGTTATATCAATCTGGTTTAATCATTAATAGGGTCTCAATCATTGTACATTTCCGGTTATATCTGAAAACTCAAAGGCCATGTGAAAAGGAAAATGTTTACAATGATCCTAATAATGGTGCTGAATTCCAGATAACACAAATACAGGTGCTTTTCTTCTTGGTTCTTTCCTTTTTGAAGTACCTGTTATAATTTTTCAGAAGTCCACTGGGGCCAAGGAAGTCAAATGTCCTTGGCTACCTTTTCTCCTCACAAGAGAGTTTCAGCATGGGGAGGAAGCAAGGGTCCTTTTCTGCACTGGTGACATGTGGGAACAGGGACTGTTCTAGGTGAATGACAGTTAGCCGGGGGCAGCAAAACTTCAGACAACACTTGATCCATGATGCAAGCTTTCCTTGTATGCCTTACTATCTTCCTAAGAGTTTAATCATGAACACATGAATGTGGCTGGACTTCTAGCACCATAGAATAGTAAAGGAGCCCTACCTGCATATCCATCAGTATGGACCTGCAGTAAAACAATGCACACAGATGGAAAATTGGAGGCCAAGACCCCAGAGGAAATACAGGGAGGTAGGATGCTGGAATCACCAAGGTGGGGACCTGCACACTTACTTCGCACTCCAAGGACAGGCTGTCCCAAACTGCACCCACGTCATAACCTGAGCTTACGAGAGGGGAAACTGGGATGCACCTTGGAGGGTTGGAGCCTGATATGAACATACAAGGGAAGGAGATGAAATCCAGTGGAAAGGAAAGAAGGAAAAAAGATGGGGGAGGTAGAGAATGGAAGGCTTCTGGTGTCTTCATTTATGAGTGGGGAAATGGGGGTAATTAGAGTATGAACAATTTCCTCAGGGTCATGTCTCACTGCTATGTGTGGTGCTTCCTCACCAAGTTCTTCAGCTTGTTAAGATAATACTTTGTAGAAAGCACAGCACAAAAGGAATCAGGAAATCGGTGAAAGCCACAGTCCTGGTTGTATAGGTAGCTAAAGAAATGGGACCAGAGAACTCGGGTGGGGGCAGATGTGACTCAGTTCCCTCTTACTATAGCTTCCAGTGACTCTTGTCTTAGAGGCATATTCTCTACAATGAGTAGTTATTTTTCAAAAAAGTAAGAATAAAGAAATACAGGGCTTTTGTTTTAAAAACATACATGTATGGCACATGAATTCACTTGAGTATTAGCCTGGGATTTTTCTGAGTTTTTTGCTCCTCTCCTCCATTAATGCAGCCAGAACCTTTCACTCTCACTTGTCTCAGGTTTATTACAAAAGTAGTACGTGCTTAAAAGTAATGACCCATCCAAAAACAAAATTAAGAATAAAGTTCCACTCAAAATAGCACTAAAAATAATTATGGATACATTCAATAAAAATAAGTGAAGACTTACAAACTAAAAATTACAAAACTTTGGTAAGAGAAATCTAGAAAAATATAAATAAATGGAGATAGATTGCATGCTCATACATTGAAAGCTTCCATATTGTTAAGAGGGCAATTCTCCCCAAACTGATCTATAGTTTCAATTTACTCACTATAAAAATTACAGCATCTTTGTGTGTGTGTCTAAATTAACAAACAAATAAAAAAAATCACACGGAGATGCAAATCACATAGACTAGCCAAAACAATTTGGAAAAAGGTAAAGTTGGAGGATTTTTTCACCTATTAATTTCAAAATGTGGTATAAAACTCCTTTTATCAAGATAGTAAAGATAGACATATAGGCAGATGAAACAGAATTGGGAATGCAGAAAAGAAATAATCGTATTTATAGTCCATTTATTTTTTACAACAATGACGAGGTTTGGGAAAAGGACAACTTGTTCAATAAATGTAGCTGGGACGACTGGATACCCACATGCAGCAAGATGAACTTAGACCTATACCTCACACCACCCACAAAATTAACTCAAAATGGATCATAGAGATAATGAAGTAACTAAAACAATGAAACTTGCAGAAGAAAACATAGGAAAAAATCACTGAGACCTTGGATTAGGCAAATATTTCTTAGATGTGACACTTAAAACACAGTCTATAGAAGAAAAAAAGATCAACTGCATCTCACCAGAAATCACCATTTATACACATCCATTAGAATGGCCAAAATTTGTAACACTGACATCACCAAATGCTGGACAGGACATGGAGCAACAGAAATTCTCATTCACTGATGGTGAGAGTGAAAATGGTAGAGCTACTTTGGAAGATGGTTGGTGGTTTCTTATAAAACTAAACACACTCTTGCCATGTGATCTTGGAATCATACTCCTTGGGATTTACCCAAAGGATCTGAAAAGTTATGTGCACACAAAAACTTGCAGGGGAATGTTTATAGCAGTTTTATTAAAAATTGTCAAAATTTGGAAGCCACCAAGATGTCCTTTAGTAGGTGAACTGTTAAACAGTGGAATATTCAGACAAGGGAATATTACTTAGTCCTAAAAACAAATGGGCTATCAAGCCATGAAGAAACATAGAGAAATCTTAAACACATATTACTACATGAAAGAAACGAGTCTGAAAAGGCCACACACCGTGTGAGGCCAAGCACATGCCTTCTGGAAAAGGCAAAACTGTGGGGCCAATAAAAAGGTCAGTGGTTACTAGGATAGTTGGGGGAAAGGAGGGATGAATAGGCAGAGCCCGGGAGACTTTTAGGATAGTGAAAACACTCTGTATGATACTATAATAGTAGGTACATGTTGTTATCCATTTGTCCAAAGCCATAGAATGAGTGAACCCTGATGTAAACTTTGGACTTTGGGTGGTAATGATGCCTCAATGTAGGTTTATCCACTGTAACAAATGTACCCCTCTGGTGAAAGATGTTGGTAATGGGTATGTTGTGCATGTGTGGGGGCAGAAGGTATAAAGGATATCTTTCTACCTTCCTCTTAAATTTGAATCTGAAACTGTTCTAAAAAGATAAATAAAGTCACAGTGAAGAAAATCACCATTAAGAAAATAAGAAGAAAAACAACAGATTGAGAAAGAATATTTATGGAACATTTATCTGATAAGGGACTTATAGCCACAGTTTATAAAGAACACTTATAACTCAATAAGATAAACTGGTAAAAGAAATGGATAAGACATATGAACAGACATACAGAATAAAGTATACGAATGGTTAGTAAGCTTGTAAAAAGATTTTAAAGTCATTAATTATTAAGGAAAGGCTGATCAAAACCACAATGAGATACTATTTCACAGCTACAAAAATGGTTATATTAAATGACAGCCAGAAACAAGTGTTGGCAGGGATGTGGAGAAAACGAACACTCTTACGCATTTCTTGTGGGAATGTAAAATGGTGCAGTCACTTTGGAAAATTTCTTAAGAAGATAAACATTAAACTATCGTATGAACCGGTATCTCCACTGCTAGGTATTTACCCAAGAGGAAAAAAATGTATGTCCATGTTAAGATTTCCAGGTGAGGGATGCCTGGGCGGCTCAGTTGGTTAAGTGGCTGCCTTCGGCTCAGGTCATGATCCCAGCATCCTGGGATCGAGTCCCACATCGGGCTCCTTGCTCGGCAGGGAGCCTGCTTCTCCCTCTGCCTCTGCCTGCCACTCTGCCTGTGCTTGCTCTCTCGCTCTCTCTCTGATAAATAAATAAATGAAATCTTAAAAAAAAAAAAAAAAGATTTCCACGTGAATGTTCATAGCAGCATTATCCTTAATAGCCCACACTGGAAATAACCTAAATGTTCACCAACTGGGCGTGGAAAGGCAAATGTAGTCCATTTATACGATGGATTATGATTCAACAGTAAAACAGTAAACAGAAACTATTGACATATGCGACATCGTAGATGGACTTTAAAAACATTATGCTAAGAAGTAGGAGCCGTATTCAAGATAATACAGATTGTACGATTCAATTTACATAAGTTGTGCGGAAAAGATAAACGCATGAAGACAGAAAGTGGATTAGTGGTTGCCTGAGGCTGAGGGTAGGAATGGGGGTTTACTGTAAATGAGTATGAGGAATGTTATTAGTGGGATGAAAGCATTCCAAAACTGACTTTTGATGGATTTATTATCAATGAACTTGGTAAAAGTAATATGTGCGTGCCAGATTAATTAATTTGGATATTCATTGTTCTGTCTTGATGAAGAATTTGAAGTCAATAGGTTCTTCATGCAACAAATTTTAAGTGCGACGGGACTTTTGGCAGCAAATAGTAAAGCAGCCCATATTCGCACATCGGCACAGAGGGGACATACTGGGACACTTCAGGTTTATAAAGTTTCACATCCCTTTTTAATATTTCTAATAATTGGGGAGATCATTTCTCTATTTGGCAGTGCTGATATCAGAATGGTGAAGCAGTGCAAAATAACCCAAGAATTCCACCATGTGAGGTCATCTGAATTACTGTTTACATATATGTCAAATATGCCTAGAAACAATACTTAATTTTCAAATAGGTTATGTCCTCTTTTTTCTTCTAAGCATGGAATTGTGTGTTTATTTCAGATAGCCTGTGTCCCTAGAAAGAATCTGACCATTTGTCAATGGTGAATACATTAAAAACTGTATTTAACATTTACTTTCTCATTTTCAAGAAAGATGATGAGTAACGGGGAGAAGAGTTCGCCCATCATAAGGTAAAGAGAAGGGCTCATTGTAAATGGAAATACTAGATCCGACTGATTAAATTCACACAGAATACAGTTAGTAAAGGAAGGGTCCACAGTTGGTTTCATGCTCTACTGTTGTCATCCTGATACTCGTAATGATTTTTTAGCAACGGGTCCCACGTTTTTATTTTGCGCTGGGTCCATCAATTTAGGATGCCCGCGCTGCACGAAGACCACAGCGCAGTATCTAGAGAGTGGCCGCCCTTTACCATAGTAGTTCTGCTTTAATTGAACTCCATTGTTGAACCCTTTTCTCTCCGTGTGCATAAAGAGAAGACAACGTGTACCTTGCGGTGGGTGTAGGCAAAGGGCTCAAAGAATTCATGCAAACTTCTAAGAATAATCTTTTCGTTCAATTTACTTAGTTCTCGGAGGATATTACAAGACAGTAACCGGTTCTTTTGAACAACGTGGGAAGGTCATCCATGGGGCTCACTCGCAGGCTGGCAGGAGCCGTGCACCACCCATGTGTAAGTTGATCCAGAGCGGGAATGGGAAGGACAGCTGTCCGGGGGGCTCGCTGCTGGAGGCCACCCCATTCACAGTTGACACTCTGTGATGGAGAAGACGAAGGAGGAAGAGGTGCCAGACAGGATAAATGGTACTTATTTTGAAACTAAAATCCATAAATTATGCTATATTAAACACACTTGTGAAAGCAAGCTGGCCTCATCTGCTAATGATGGTGTAGCTGCTGGAGGCCTCCGTGAAGGCTATCAAAAGCTTTTTATAAATGAATAAAACATGGGCCAGAGAGCATATATTTTCTAGGAAGTAAAAAACGCATTTCTCTCAGCTTCATAGGATACAATGCTTGCTTGCTTTTTCCCCCATCATTTTTTTTTAAAATCCCACCTATTTACTTGACAGATAGAGATCACAAGTAGGCAGAGAGGAAGGAAGCAGGCTCCCTGCTGAGCAGAGAGCCCAATGTGGGGCTTGATCCCAGGATCCTGGGATCATGACCTGAGCCGAAGGCAGAGGCTAAACCACTGAGCCACCCAGGCGCCCCTTCCTCATCTTTTTTCATCTCCTTCTCCTTCCCATGTCTTTCACTCCTTCTGCAGGGACCTTTGGTTGGGAGACCTCCACATTCCCTTTTTCTTTACACCCACACGCACACGCACGCACACACATCCCCCCACTAAGCATGGCCACCACGGTGCTGGGATGAGGACTCTTCGCTGTTCCCTTGGCAGCAGGGAAGTGGGTTGACTGATTAACCACATCTCAACAGAGTGGGGGACACAGAGGCTGGAGACACCAGGAAGGGGCATTCAAGGACAGTGTGGTAACCATTTGCTGATCTTATAGAGCGATCTGATCTATGACTACCAACCAGCCAAGGGCCCTCACATTTGCAATTTCTTTCTGGTTTTTGCAGAAGCTTGCATTTGAGAAACACGGACTTAACCAATGAGTCATTATCTGTAATCATTTACAAAGGGAATGTTTGATGCTCTGGAGGGTAAAAGCCTGCAGTCAGCCTGGAACCTGACAAACACCTTGACTAGTGTGGGGGACCAGACTAAAGCACGAAGTCACGGAGCAGGTGAGCCGTCAAGGCCTCTGGACCTTGGTTCATATTTTCTTCTTCTAGAATGCCCTTGTTCAGGGATAATTGCATTCAGTCTTAAGTCCAGCCAGAAGTCCTCTTCTGCCTCTTCCTACCCCGGTCACCATATTCTTACTTTCGCTTTTACTTCTGCTCTTTTCACTGTCATTAATTACGTGCTTCTGTTCTAAATGCAGAGCCTCACAGAGGACCTAAACTAGGTTCAGGAAAATGTACTACAGAAAGGCCTGTAATTTGGCCTCTCAAAAGTAAATTTGGATTTACCATGTGACTTTATTTTACATAACAGGACATGAGCAAGAAGGGTTTTTTGTTGTTGTTGTTGTTTGTTTTTAAGATTTTATTTATTTATTTGGCAGAGAGAGTGAGAGAGCACAATCAGGGGGAAAAGCAGAGGGAGAGAGAGAATCAGGCTCCCCACCAAGTAAGGAGCCAGATGCAGGACTCCAACCTAGGACCCTAGGTTCATGACCTGAGCTGAAGGCATACACTTAACCATTTGAGCCCCCCAGGTGCCCAAGAACGAGAAGTGTTATGTCGTCAGGGATCTGTTGCTGGGACTGAGAAAATTATTATTTATTTATTGAAAAAAATATTTTATTTATTTATTTGACACGGAGAGAGAGACACACAGCAAGAGAGGGAACACAGGGAGGGGGAGTGGGAGAGGGAGAAGCAGGCTCCCCGCAGAGCAAGGAGCCCGATGAGGGGCTCGATGCTAGGACCCCGGGATCATGACCCGAGCCGAAGGCAGATGCTCAGCGACTGAGCCCCCCCCAGGAGCCCCTGAGCACACTATTTAGATACATTGATATTTCTCTCCATTTACCTCCCGCACCATATCACAGAGGGTCTTCAATTTGGTAAGGGTTTACTAATCATTAATGAAAGACTTGTATTCATTTCCTAGGTCGGGTATGACAGAGCACCACAAGCTGACTGCCTTAGCACGACAGAAGTGTAGTGTCTAACAATTCCAGCAGCGGGAGGTCTAAAATCAAGGAGTAGGAGGGCAGTGCTCCCTTTGAAACCTGTAGGGGAGACTGCTTTCTTGTCTCTTCTGCTCTGAGGTGTACAGGCCATTTTTGACATTCCTTGACTTATAGATATATTACTTCAACTCTCCTTTTCACACGTCTGGCTTCTTATAAGGAAACAGCCATACCGGATTAGGGACCTACTCTATTCCAGTACACCTCCCCTTAATGTAATTAATTATATTTTTAAGACTCTATTTCCAAACAAGGTCACATTCTGAGGTAGTGGAGTTTAGGACTCCAACAGTTCTTTTTGGGGGGAACACATTTTAACCCATAACTGAATTTATATTAATCTATACATAATATTTATTTCTTTTTTTAAGATTTTATTTATTTATTTGAGAGGGAGAGTGAGCGAGAGAGAGAACACAAGCTAGGGGTGAGGGGAGGAAGAGGGAGAAGCAGGCTCCCCGCTGAGCAGGGAACCCAATGCGGGGCTCCATCCCAGTACCCTGGGATCATGACCTGAGTTGAAGCAGATGCTTAACCCATTGAGCCACCCAGGCGTCTCTGTACATAACATTTCTAAAATGCTTCCTGCTTGCAGCATTGAGAATGCTTTAAATTCCAAAGTGAAGATTTAAAATATTAATTAAAGCCTCTAACTTGATCATGAGTTAATTATAGAAAATTATCTTTTTCTCTTTTCCTGATTTTATTTTATTTTATTTATTTATTTATTTATTTATTTATTTTTTAAAGATTTTCTTTATTTGACAGACGGAGATTACAAGTAGGCAGCGAGGCAGACAGAGAGGGGGAAGCAGGCTCCCTGCAGGGAGCCCGATGTGGGGCTTGATCCCAGGACCCTGGGATCATGACCTGAGCCGAAGGCAGAGGCTTTAACCCACTGAGCCACCCAGGTGCCCCTCTTTTCCTGATTTTAAAACATACCTGGACTTTACTAAGGTTTAACCAATGTAACATCCATGTTTACAAATTAGAGTAATTTAGTGTATATTTTCAATGATAACATGTTTTTGAGTCCTTCTGAGTAAAGTCCCTTATAAAATAAAGCCAGGGTTGCTGATGTCACTAGCAGATTTAGTTTGGGCAACATTCAAGCAATATGTAACGAGGAAAACGATGAAATATTTCATAGAATGTTAATAAAGTAAAAGTGAATGTTTTGAGTAGTTTAAAATAGAGCCGTCTCTTGGACAACATGGATTTGGTCTGCACAGGTCCAACTGACATGTGGATTTTTTTCAACACAGTTTAGTACTGTTTCTGTATTTTTTTCTTCCATATGATTTTCTTAATAACATTTTCTTTTCTCCAGCTTACTTTTTTGGTAAAAAAAAAACAACAAAACCCGTATATAATTCCTATAAAATACAAAATACATGTTAATCGACTGTTTATATATGTCATCGGTAAGGCTCTTGGTAGACCACAGGCCGTTGGTAGTTAAGTTTTTGGGGAGCGGAAGTTACAGTCTGATTTTTGACTCTGCAGGAGGTCGGTACTCCTAACTCCCGTGTTGTTCAAAGGTCAACTGTAGTAGTATTTCAATTATTTGGATATAGCATAGTTTTGTCTTCGCTGTCTAAATAATTGGTTCAGTTCTCTATATTTTGCATATAGTTAGAGTACATTTTTGCCCAATAAAATGATAGTAGAAAATGGTGTGTCTTAGCATTACTTCCTGCATATTTGCAAGACGTTTAAGCATAAAAAATGCTAAAATTCAAAGAGCAGCCACCAGCAAAGCAGCGGTGTCACATTGGCTTTAGAGATCCTGTGATTAATAGCCTTGTCGGCTATCATTGAAGCCTGGATATTCAGATAAGAATCAGCGGAGGGGGCTCATGAAAATGTGCCATTCACTCTGTCACCAAGACACAAATGAAAAATGTGACAACCTGTCCCATACGTTATAGCACCCATGAAATTCTGGTAGCTTCACACGGGAAAAATGTGTGAGTTAAAATTTAAGACTAGAGAACCGACTCTAACGATGGAGGCAGATGCGATGGCTGATAGCTTCATTCTTAGACCTGGGTGGTTCCCTTGTGCGAGCACATTCATTAGTAAAGGAACAAAATGGAAAGTGTAGATCGAGCCCCAAATTTAAGCACGAATCAAGAATTATTACCATCCATTTCATAAACTTCAATCCAGATCCATTTCAATCCAGTGGATAAAGTTGGCTCAAAATTTACTTTTATTGGGCTTCCTGGGTGGCTGAGTCATTAAGCGTCTGCCTTCCACTCAGGTTATGATCCCGGGGTCCTGGGATTGAGCCCCACATTGGGCTCCCTGCTCGGTGAGAAGCCTCCTTCTTCTCCCTCTCCCACTCCACTGCTTGTGTTCCCTCTCTAGCTCTCTCTCTCTCTGTCAAATAAATACACAAAATCTTTTTTTTAAAAAGGTATTTTTGTTAACAGTACATTATTCTGCCTTTGGGTTTGTCTTCATGATTTGAGTGGAAAAGGCTTAGCAAGCATCATTGTCCCATTTTAGCGATGGTGACCGTGATGATAGCTAACACTTGGTGAGTTCCTATGGTAGTAATTTAAAACCAGTACCTGAATGTTTTATTTCTTCCTACCCAAATGCTACAGAATGCAAGCCTTTTTCCTAAATGAATGTTACTATGCCTTGTGTCAGATGAACTTGGCTACCAATGGTGGGATGAGAGATAACTGCCCAAACACAGGAGCTATAAGCTCACCCTTGCTCTGAAAGCTACTGAAGAAAAGGTCTGTCCAGGACCTACAATACTTGATGGAGACCTGTCGAGCCGGTCGACGGCTCATCCCCAACGGACAGTTCTGGTTTGGAGGGAAGGGAATATTTGGTAGCAGCCAGAAGATGAGAGCTAATAGCAGCAGATACAGAGAATTGGCTCAACAGGATGGCAGGGCACTCCACATGAAGCAGGAGACCGCTGCTGCTGAGGTGAGAGACGTCTGTCCCCATCATGGGCTTGCACACATCGCCTCCAGAGTGTGGGATTCAACCGAGGCTTATCTGCGCCGCTGTTAAAGTGGTTTCTGACCCTGGACTTAGTCTTTATTGGGCCTGAAAATAGACTCCATCCAGAGAAGTTGCTCCAGTATGTCTCTGATCTTTAAAATTCATACCTGATAGTACAATGTAAAGAAGTTACATAATCTCACTACCGTCACTAACATTGGTAGGATAAGTTTCTTTTGAATATGGAGGAAGTGAATTCTAAGAGCCCAGCTTGAAGGTGTTTTCTTAATTTCTGCGTTTGCATTTATCTTTGCCACCACAGTGTTTATCTTCAGAAGTTCTAACAAATGTGGTACTAAAAAATAAAAATTATTGGTAAAGGTACATTCTGAAAAGAACACGTCCATTTCTTTCTTTTTTTTTAGTATAATTTTTTAAAAGATTTTATTTATTTATTTGACAGAGATCACAAGTAGGCAGAGAAGCAGGCAGAGAGAGGGGGAAGCAGGCTCCCTGCTGAGCAGAGAGCCCAATGTGGGGCTTGATCCCAGAACCTTGAGATCATGATCTGAGCCAAAGGCAGAGGCTTTAACCCACTGAGCCACCCAGGCACACCAACATGTCCATTTCTAAATAAATATAATTACAAATGCAAAAGTAATTATGAGGGAAATAATCTATTTACAATCTATTTGATCAAGTTTTATTTCCACTTAGAAATGATACCTTATCAAAATTTTATTTGCTCTTGAAAAATATACATTTGTTTTACATACTGATAGTCTTTGGCTATATATTTTCTGTGTAAGATTATCTCAAGAATTCTATCACTAACTTACCTAATTACTAGGATCCAAACAATTATGGGCCACTCAATATTTAGGGTATACTGTATAGGGGTTGAAATTATATCGAACAAGTTATAAGGCCTAGATTCCAATTTTTGCTCTACCAAAATTAGTTATAGGTTTTTGGCTAAGTTACTAAATTAAAATGAAGAATCTGATGTCCCAGAGATGTTAAACAACTTTGATAAATTGTTGCTAAAATTCCTAACAATATTTAAAGCCTCTGATTCTGTGATATAAACTGGTCTACTATAATATATAAAATACTATTTTTAGTTTTATTAGTTTATTGTTTGACTAGGATTTACTGCCTCATTATCTAAGAAAAACATTATTGACCAATAAATAAAAATGCAAGGCAATGGGTTTTAAAATGTAATCACAGATTGTAAGATGAAGTCTCATCATCATTCTTTGATACAGGATGAGATTCATAAACCTTGCAGGACTTTAGAGCCGTCTGCTCTGATATGAGGCCTGGGCGCCGACGCATGTCATGGTGTCACCTTGCATGTCTGTCCCTTTTAAATGAAGTTACACAGTGCGATTCGGTCTCTGCGGAATGTAAGGCATCTATAGCAGGTGCACCTGTTCAGAACATCTTGACACTGTCTTAGCATTCATTCGATTTTAAGTGACAATTGTGACTTGTTCAAATGCAATTTAAAATCCAGATCTAATCAGTTATATTAACACTGCAAGTAACAATAGCTTTTCCTTTATATATCACAGAGTGGAACTGCTGTCTTCCCATTGCCCACACTCTTCCTCAACTGAAGCATTTCATAAGTGATTCATATCATTACAGCTTGTTAAGTGATTTGGTGAGATCACCAGAAAGGAGATGAATTAATACTACTTTATTTTTAAAGAAATTCAGCATGAATTTTTTTTTCATTTTTTTTCAGCATGAATTCTAAAGGAGCTCACCAAAACATATATCCATTAACATTCAAATTGATCAAAACTGTTTTGCTTTATATATTTTTTAAAGATATTATTTATTTATTTGACAGAGAGAGAGAGATCACAAGCAGGCAGAGAGGCAGGGGTAAGCAGGCTCCCTGCTGAACAGAAAGCCTGATGCGGGGCTTGACCCCAGGACCCTGAGATCATGGTCTGAGCCGAACGCAGAGGCTTAACCCACTGAGCCACCCAGGCGCCCCTGTTTTGTTTTATATTAATGGTTAATTAAAACTTTGTCTTATGGGCACCTGGGTGTCTCAGTGGGTTAAGCCTCTGCCTTCCTCTCAGGTCATGATCTCAGGGTCCTGGGATCGAGCCCCATATCAGGTTCTCTGCTCAGCAGGGAGCCTGCTTCCCCCTCTCTCTCTCTGCCTGCCTCTCTGCCTACTTGTGATCTCTCTCTGTCAAATAAATAAGTAAAATCTAAAAAAGAAAAACAAGCAAACAAAAAGCCTTTGTCTTCCCCCAAATACAATAGCAAGTAAAATTTGCTATTATTGTGGTGAAAATGCTAAGGATCCTGATGAGGGAACAGAAGCCTGGCTGAAGTCAAAGCAAAAGCTGACACCCTCCAACCTTCCCCCACCCCCACTCCTGGGTGGGACATATGTGACATTTTTTAGGCATCTCCCAACTATCTTAATGTTAATACTTTGCTAAGAAGGGAAAACCAACCTTGACAATGGCAAGGCCTCTGGTATCCGGTATCTTATAGGTCCTCTTTAGCATATTAAAGTTCTGTTGAAACCTCCCTTTTTCCTTGTCTTCCCCAATCCCATCATACATAACCTGCCACCCAGAACAACCCCAAGGCAGCAGCTCTTTCTGCCCATGGGTCCTGTCCCCGGGGTTTAATAAACCACCATTTTGCAGCAAAGATGTCTCAAGAATTCTTTCCTGGTCGTCGCCTCCAGACTCCAACTCACTGAGCCTCACCCATATTCTAAAACTTCATTAGTCCCATTTATCAAATGTGATATAGTCATCTACTGCTCTATTCCCTAAATTCATGAACTGTTATTTGATCTCAAGCAAGGCCAACACGAGGTTCTTACTCAATTTGAGAATGCACATTTGAGTTACCATATGGAGGGAGTGTTACCCATCCAATATCATCTGAGTGTTTCAACACTCCTTATCTCACACAATAACAATAAATAAATATACTTGTTGGATGTCTTTTTCATCTTAACAGTATTGTGAAAACATTTTAAAAGCAACTATTGTGCATCACCTCTCCATGTTTAAGAACATGGAAATATTAGTACTTCAAGAGAAGGGGCACGTATCTTAGAAATCAGAGATCCTGCAGTTCCCTAAAGAGGTGAGGGGGCTAGGAGTTAGTCAGGAGAAAATATCTCCTTCTGGGGGGAAACCTTCCTCACAGAATCAGAATCTGGGGTTGGAATCCCTTAACCAGCTGAGAGGTTTGTAGGACTTATTCTCACCTGTGAAATAAGTAAACCTGCTTTGGACATTACCCATTTCCAGCTAAATTCAAATGGAATATTAGATATCAAACCAATTTGAAAAATGTGGGAATGAAATGCATGTTCAAAGATAAAAGATTGTCATACAGAGACAAGATACCAATATGATTTTCAGAGGTACTTTCAGAATAAAATTTATTTTATTGAGGATCAAGCAAACATTCCAAAATAAAGCAAATCATCCCAATATTGGCTTATATTAACGTTAACATCATTAACATTAATACTAATATTTATATCATTAATATTATTGGTTACTTTTACTTTTGGAGACCTTGAAATTAAGTCCAAAGATTCTCAGAAATTCATGTGGTCAAGATTGAGGGAGTTCTTGCCATGGGGACCCATTGTTTATGACATAATCATAATTCAATGACTCACACAGGGGTAGATTTGATGTTGAAGATGGTGTTGCTATTTCTGTATGTATCAGTCTTCAACCATAATAACTCATGTGCTTAAAGAGTAAATGTTATATTAAGACCACGAAAGGAAAAGTCTATACTCTCTCATGGAAAAAGGCATTAATTACACTAAGTCTTTCTTTTCGATGAAGTAACATTGCTGTCAAATCCTCAGTGATCCATTGCCTATAGTACATTGGCATATATCATGAGGACCATCTAATATTTGTGATGTTATCTGCATTAATGTTGATAAAAGGTTTACTTCCAAGATTCAGGGAAGAGAATATTATGGACTTTGTATCTGCAGTAACATTCTGAGTACCAGGACCGTATTATGATCATAGATGATGTAAACTTGTCAAGATGGGGAGAGTGAAAACAGGACCAACTGTTAGCAATCCTTGGAACTGGCTTTTTTGGGATCCAATAAATATGTACTGTACTGTGACTAGACCTGTACTGTGTACAGGTACTAGACTGTGACTAGACCTCTTGACATACTGTCATCTTTTGCCTTCAATTTTAATATGAATTATGCTTTATAAGTGGGTCTTGTCAGAACTATTTCCTAATATACTGTACTAAATTCCAAAAAGTACACACTTCAGAGCTGTTAATTAAAAGGGCCTGCTGGTATAAATAAACACATATGCTGCTGATTAGCCACCCTTTAGGGGTCAACAGTGGGGAACTCCTGCTGGGCTTCTGTTAATTGTTGTCCAAAATCTTAACAGGAACTGTCTAATGATCTCGTATGGCTTTGGCCATCTGGCCCTCTGAGTTCACTTGCCAGTAAATAGCCAATCTGTAGAGGAGAGAAATATCCCTTACCAGAGGAGTACCTTAGAAGATATAACCTAGACATCCACATGTGCACAAAAGGATTGATTTGCTTTAATTCCCTGATCAAACCCAATACACTCATTTAAATTACCCTTTAGATTTATTTTGATGACAACTGCTTTAATATTAGCTACAAAACGATTGTTTTTGCTTTCCTTACAGAAGCAGCATTAGATGTGATTAGGACTTGTTTGTAATGCATATTATATTTATGGTCAGAAACAATGAAGAGTGCTTCTAATAATTGCTATTTCTGCATCATACTTGACAATGTTAAGTGGTGGTGTATCTTTTTCCTCCAGTGCTGTACTGTGGAACTGATGATCAGGTGCAAAGCCTAGTTTCACATATTCTGAAATAGACTTTGGATTTGCGTTGGTATTAGTCCTCTAAATGTTACAAGGCTGCACTATTAGCTGTTTTTTCACTACATCATTCCCTTCCATTTTTAGATAAATGTTACAGAATAGAAATAACAAATTTAAAAGAGCTAAAAATAGAAGTGTTCATTCATAGTAAGACGTTGTTTTAGGAAATCTGTCTTATTTGTCTCATTTTCAAACAGATGAAAGTCTGTATATAGGGGAAGAATTCCTTCATCTAAAGGCACATATGCACATATTATTACATAGATAATTGTGTGTTAAAAAGAAAAATATACCTCATTACATTTGCTCTGATATGTTTAATCTGCTCATATACTATGAAAGAGATCTAACAACACTCTAAAGTTTACCTAAACAATGGAAATGGAAATTAATAGGGTACTGTATTTTGTTTGCATTTCATCTTATTGGTATTTTGCCTTATATCATATAGATCCTTTTCTTTCTGAATTTTCAAACTACTCTCTTTCCCAAGATGATATATTTTCACCTGGGGTTTTGTTTAACTGGTGACTATTATTCTGAGGAAACTAAGTACTGGCAGAACAATATTCATGGCAGTATTCGTGTTGGCATATGACTGATGAGTGAAGCCACATGGATGATCAAATTCAGCCAGCCTGTGACTGTCAACTATAAGATATCAGGATTGTTCTTTAGCGATGTTGCCCTGACCCTGATTATAAAAAAAAAATAAATAAATAAAAACAATTATTTCTAAGGTTTTACAAACAAGTTTTATGTAAGGAACAGAATGTCAAAATTTTTCATGTTGCAGGTTTTATCCTACTTTTCCTTCTTCTATGGTAACTGTTGACCAGATCTGAGGCACGAATGGGAAATGAGGAACCAACTCAACCAACCACCAATTTTTTCTAGAACTCACTTCACCGAAGAAATTTCCTTCAGACCACTTTCCCCTCTCAGAACCAAACATTGTGTTTCTTCCACACATTTCTTCCTTAGTGATTTTCAGGGTCTCTCTACAGTGTCTTCTAAATAGATAACATCTATCCATTCACTTATGTATTTTGTCCTTATCAACAGTACAGAAAAAAAAATACAGTTTTCAGGGTGTAGACTTCTTGCCTCATATTTGTTCTTTCCAAAAATATGTCTGTTTAAGAGATTTCAGTAAAAAAAACAAAGTTATGAAAAAGTATTTATTATTGAAGTTATTTGTCAATATTCGAGTGATTCTTTACTTCAAGTAGGCAGAAGACAAGGTAATTGCACATATTAATACTAATCTATATCACATTTACACTAATGTCCCTCAAATTAGTAATTATGCTAAGCGGAAGGAAATAAAGATTTAGATGATATAGGAAATATCCTCAAATCAGTATCTAATTAATTGAAAAATCATTAACATGATTTGTCAGGACCTATATTGCTTACTTTCATTGTACTTTGGATTTTTTTTTCAAATTGGAGATAAAAATCACATAACGAACACAAAATAGGTAATCATATAAAAAAATGGGCAGAAGATATGAACAGACACTTCTCCAATGAAGACATACAAATGGCTATCAGACACATGAAAAAATGTTCATCATCACTAGCCATCAGGGAGATTCAAATTAAAACCACATTGAGATATCACCTCACACCAGTTAGAATGGCCAAAATTAGCAAGACAGAAAACAACGTGTGTTGGAGAGGATGTGGAGAAAGGGGAACCCTCTTACACTGTTGGTGGGAATGCAAGTTGGTGCAGCCACTCTGGATAACAGTATGGAGATTCCTTAAGAAATTAAAAATAGAGCTTCCCTATGACCCTGCAATTGCACTACTGGGTATTTACCCCAAAGATACAGACATAGTGAAAAGAAGGGCCATCTGTACCCCAATGTTTATAGCAGCAATGGCCATAGTTGCCAGACTGTGGAAAGAACAACCAAGATGCCCTTCAACTCTGCGATTCCACTACTGGGTATTTACCCCAAAGATACAGATGTAGTGAAAAGAAGGGCCATCTGTACCCCAATGTTTATAGCAGCAATGGCCACAGTTGCCAAACTGTGGAGAGAACCAAGATGCCCTTCAACGGACGAATGGATAAGGAAGATGTGGTCCATATACACGATGGAGTATTATGCCTCCATCAGAAAGGATGAATACCCAAATTTTGTAGCAACATGGATGGGACTGGAAGAGATTATGCTGAGTGAAATAAGTCAAGCAGAAAGAGAGTCAATTATCATATGGTTTCACTTATTTGTGGAGCATAACAAATAACACTGAGGACATGGGGAGATGGAGAGGAGATGGGAGTTGAGGGAAATTGGGGGGGAGATGAACCATGAGAGACTATGGACTCTGAAAAACAACCTGAGGGTTTTGAAGGGGTGGGGGGTGATTGAGGGAGCCAGGTGGTGGGTATTATGGAGGGCATGCATTGCATGGAGCACTGGGTGTGGTGCAAAAACTATGAATTCTGTTACACTGAAAAGAAATAAAAAAAAGAAAAAGAAAAAAAATCACACAACACAAAAATTGCTCCTCAAGCCATTTTGAAGCGTACAATTGAACAACCTTCAGTAGATTGAAAATGTTGTGCAACTATCAACACCACCTAATTTTATAATATTTCCATCATTTTACAAAGAAACCTTTTATTCATTAAGCAGCCACTCCATAGTTACTGCCCTGCCCTCAGGCCCTGGCAACAGCAAATCTGTTTGCTGTTTCTATGGATTTCTCTATTCTAGCAATTTCATAATCATGGAGACAGACAACATGTATGTGCCTTCTTCACTGAGCAGTGAAAGAATTGCTTTCACGATTCATCCATGTTGGAGCATATATCAGTATTTCATTTTTTAAAAAAGATTTTATTTATTTATTTATTTGAGAGAGCAAGAACGAGCAAACACAAGCGTCAGGCAGAGGGAGAAGCAGGTTCCCTGCTGAGCAGGGAGCCCAATGCGGGACTGGATCCCAGGATCCTGGGATCATGACCTGAGCAGAAGGCAGACACTTAACCAACTGAGTCACCCAGGGGTCCCTCAATATTTCATTTTTTGTTCATATATTTTGTTATATGGCTATGCCACTTTTTGTGTATCTATCCATCACATTATGAATATATGAGTTATTCTCATTTTTTAGAGATGACAAATAATGTTATGAACATTTATGTACAAGTTTTTATACTTGTTTTCAATTCTCTTGTGTATATACCTAAGAGTA
Source organism: Mellivora capensis (assembly GCA_004024625.1). Lineage (NCBI taxonomy): Eukaryota > Metazoa > Chordata > Mammalia > Carnivora > Mustelidae > Mellivora > Mellivora capensis. Next base: position 10,688 of record PISX010014870.1, on the reverse strand, counting down.
AATTTGCTGGGTTGTATGGTTATTCTGTCTAACATCCTGAGGAACCATCAAACTCTTTTCCATGGTAGGTTTAACTGTTTAACATTCCTATCATCAATGTATGGGATTCCAATTTCTCCACATCTTTGCCAATACTGAATGAAAATTCTTCTGACTATAGACACCCTAGTGAGTATGAAATGGTATCTTATTCTATTTTTTTATTTGGTTTTCCATAATGACTAATGATGTTGAGATGTTTGTTGGATATATTCTTTGGAAAAATACCTATGGAAATTTCTTGCTCATTTCGTAAAAAACTAGTTTGTTTTCTGCTTTTGAGTTGCAAAATTCTTTATATAGTCTGGATACATGACTCTTATCAGATATATGATTTGCATATATTTTCTCCCATACTGTGGATTGTCTTTTGACTTCTCTAATGATAATCCCTGAAACACAAAATTTTTAAAATTTTGATAATGTCCAATGTATTCATTTTTCTTTTTTGCTTGTGCTTTTGATGCCATATTTAAGGAAGTGTTACTTACTAAAAGGTCAAAAAGATTTACTGCTGTGTTTTCTTCTAAAGACTTGATAGTTTTAACTCTTTTATGTTTAGATCTCTAATCCAATTTGAATTTTTAAATATAATGTGAGTAGGGCCAAATTCATTATTTCCCATTTGGCTATGAGTTGTCCTAGCATCATTTGTTGAAAAGACTGTTCATTCCCCTTTGGAGAGTCCTGGCATTTTAACTGTTTTTTGTTTTTTTTTATTTTTTAAATTTCTGTATAGTCCGTAGTAATGTCTACTTTCAGTCCTGACTTTAGTAATTTCAGTCTTCTCTATTTCTTTACGGGTCAGTCTACCGAAAGATTTGTCATTTTGTTGGTATTTTGAAAAATGAAATTTTTAACAATTTGATTCTATTGTTTTTTTATTCTTTATTTTGTTTATTTCCACTCTAAACTTTTTTTCCTACTACCTGCTCTGGATTTAGTTTGCTCTTCCTTTCCTTGTCCCTTAAGGTGGGAGGGTAAGTAATTAGTTAATGATCTTTCTCATTTTTAATGTAGGTATTTACAGTTTTGAATTTCTTTTGGAGTACTGATTTTGCCCTATCTCTTGAGTTTTGTTTTGTTATGTTGTGTTTTTATTTTCATTCATTTCACAGTATTTTCTAATTTCTCTTGTGATTTCTTTTTTGGCTCATTGGTTGCTTGAGACTAAGTTGTTTGATTTCCACATTTTTAAAAATTATTTTATTTATTTATTTGAAGGAGAGAGAGAGAACACCAGGGGAGTGAGAGGGAGAAGCAGATTCCCCACTGAGCAGAGAACCTGACGCAGGGCTCAATCACAGGAACCTGAGATCATGACCTGAGCTTCTGAAAGCAGACACATAACTATTTAACAGATTGAGCCACCCAGGCACCCCTCCACATATTTGTGAAATTTCCAGATTTCCGTATGTTATTTATTTCTAATATCATTGTGGTTGAAGAAGATACTTTGTGTGACTTCAGTACTTTTACATTTATTGAGACTTGTTTTGTGGCCCCAGATATATGACCAATCCTGGAGAATGTTCTATGTGCACTTGAGGAAAATGTGTACCCTGCTGTTGTCAGGTGTAGTGTTCTATATACATCTGTTAGGTCTAATTGATTTATTGTGTGGTCAAGTCTTCTAGTTCCCTTTTTTTTCTAATTGTTCTATCCACTATTGAAAATGGGGAACTGAAGTATCCACCTATTATTGCTAAACTGTCTATTTGAGCCTTGAACTCTGTCAGTTTGCTTCACATATTTTGGGTCTCTGTGGTTTGGTGCACATATGTTTACAGTTGTTATATTTTCCTGGTGCACTGACACTTTTATCAACATATTATGTCTTCTTTTGACTCATAACAATTTTTCACTTGGAGTCTTTTTATATAATATTAGTGTAGCTACCTTAGTTCTCTTTTGGTTACTATTTGCATGGAATACATTTTTCTATCCTTTTACATTCAACAGACCATGAAATTATAACAAAGAAATTTTGTCTTATCCTGCAGAAAAGAGACATTGAAAAAAAATTGGAAAAGACTGACATAATTACACCTTCATGTTAGAAAAAGAACTCTGAGAACTGTGTGGAAGACACATTAAAGAGGCTGTGACTGAGGCATTCTGGACCCTGCCAACTAATGTGCTTCAGTCATAGTTTCTTTCTTCTCTGGTGCATTTTCCTAATATTTTTCACATCCTTCAGAGGCAGTAGTACCTGCCACAAAAATACTGGGTCATGTTTGGTTCAGCTATTCTAATATGATTCAATTGTGAAATGATATATAGAATATATATTATATGTTTATAATATTATATAACACTGGTTTTGTTCTTTCAAGATGATGCATTTTAGAAAAATGCTAATGCCTTCCTGCGGAATTGAATACATCTCTAGAACATTTTTATTTCCTGTACACACCCAATGTGTTTATGCATACATAATGAAAACTGTACTATTCTGGTATACACACTTTTTATGTAAGCATTATATATTCTAAAGAAGAAATTTTGAACAGTAAAAGCAATAGCCTTCTGAAATAACATGGCTTGGGAAATAGTAAAATCAACCAGAATTGCAGTAAATATTCATTACAAAACTCAATATGTGTTAATATCATACATCACTTATTAAACTTAATTTCTTATTTTTCCTTCCTTTAGTGTGTATTAAACATTAGCTGGCAGTGCTGGCTGCTGCTTTTTACATAATGAAAGATTACCCTTATCATGCATTCTCTCACAAAAATATTTACATTTATTTTAGATCAATAATCTCATGTGAGTTTTGTGTAAAAACATTTAAGAAAAAAAAAAGATTCCAACTCAGACATCTTGCAGCAGAGTATAAACACGAAGACTAGCATTTTGAAATCCCTTTGTAAACAGAAAGACTTGTATTATTGAACCACAAAACATGTCAAGAGAGAGTGCTTGCTTACTTTTCTGTTGCATATTATATTGGGCCTTTCCCTGAGTTTGTATTTGCATAGTGTTATGCAGAGAAAGGAATGTGTCTATTTGCATTTTTAACATTTGGTATCTCAGGCATAAATGAAGGTAGGCCCTCATATTCCCTCAATACATTTCTTGTCATGAAAATATCTTCCCAGTGATTCACGAATAGGGTAGAAGAAGAAGAAGCCAGAATACTAGTGAGATGATCTTCAAACATCAGTAAAAAATTTAGGCTCTTGGTTAAATTTACATCTCAAATGTAATTTTTAAAATGTTTTGATGAGATTTGGTCATGCCCTCCTTCCTCAGAAACTCATCCATCACCTCCAAACATTCCATGTGTTTGTTGGTACAAACTTTTCCCTGACTTGAATATATGTGTCTAACCTCAAGAAATGGTACCACTTGGAATCTCACAGTAGCTCAATAATACATTGATTCATTTAAGCTAATATTCTAAGCCATAGGGCAGTCCAAATGCAAAAAAGAGAAACAATCGGATAGCAATGGTACCTTCTGAAAATAGCAGCCCAAACTGGAGATTAAGGCACAATTCATATATGTTCTAAATGAAGACATCCCAGATATAAAGGCTTCAGATACAGAACAGTGGGCTCAAATCCCAGTTTTGATGCTGACTCATTGGATGAATTTTGGTCAACTTCGAATTTATTCACTCATTTTCAATCGCAGATCATTATTCAATAAATACTTAAAATAGTTAATAAGCCAGGAATTTACCCTCTGGAATCTTATGCTATTATACCTATCCTGTCCCTTTAATTTTAATATTGTATTAAAGGTAACATATGTGAAGTACTTAGCACAATGTATGAGACATTGTGGGGGATTTGAGACATAATTGTTGAATGAATGGATGGATGGAATAGCAATAACCAAATATGAAAATTATTGTAAAGGAAAAAAACAAGTTTCTTAGCATATGAAACAATCTTTTTAGTTAAGAACACATTAGATTGGATAGGTCTATTTATAAGTTCAAAGAGAAAACAATAACTTTTCCATCACTCACAATATTTCATTATATATACTTTAGTTTCCAAAATAATTTTGTCCCTCAGTTTATAAGCACTGTCATATTATCCCTGCACGGACAACTTTATACAATTTTTTTGCTGTGTCTGAAACATTAAAATGCATGGTGCAAACTTGTCAAGGCTCTCACAGATTAAAGAATTGGTTGATGTCTCTCAAAATAAAATAAGAACTTGCCTCCACTCATGTAAATTTTTGGTCATTGGGAATAATGAACATTTTTCTCCACTATGTAGTTTGTTATTTATGAAAATGTGTATGTTGACACCTTTTAAACGGAGAAAATTCAGCAATAGTAATAAATATTTGGTTTTAAAATATGTTGGAAAATATATTGTGCATACCAATGTGTATGAGAAGTACATAAAGTTAGAGAATAATGATAACATGAATCAATGCTTCACTAAGGTAAATGTATCAGTTCTCTGAGGTATCTGTGGGATACCTTTCTCTCATTATTCCTTCACACTAGTGTCAACTCTCCTTACTTTGGTGATATTTATTTCCTCTTTTTTCTTTGCAGATTTACCACAACAGTGGATATCCCTAAAAACACATCCATGTTTGAATTTTATAAAAAGGGACTGCTACCGCCTTTGTTCTTCTCTGACCACCCTTTTTATTTCTCAGCATTGTTTTTAGATTCACCCAAGATCATTTGTGTACCCTGTTTCAACATTGTCGTTGCTCAAAAATAGTGATTCTTGGAAACTTCGGGTCTCAGGAGTCCTTTTTCTTCTCTCCTCAATAGATGGTGAAACACTTTCCCCGCCAACTGCAATTTACCATTGTCCGTATCAACACCCGAACCAAACGGGGATGCTTGCTGATTCTCATATTCACGGTTTCCTTTTCTGTTTTTGCATATGCTCCACCCGTCCTCAGCCAATGCATGAAATATCCAGGGCTTTACAACTGAATTGTTAAGGATATACATCTGTTGCTTGCTTTTTTGTTTTATTTTTCTCCTTGTTTTATGTGAAAACATAAAGTTTTACCAAGTTATGTGAAACCATTACTTCCATCTGTTCCTACCATCCCTCCATGATAGTGCTTTTTTCTTACTCAAGCGCTTTCCCAAGAGGGATTATAAGTAGATCTTAGTATGGTAAACCACCTGATGCCTTGAAAAGCTGAAAATTTCTTTATTTGAACTCTGTCTCTAATAAATGGCATAAGTTTAGAGTTGATGGGGTCTTTTTGGTTGGGGGGTCAGTCTAAACCTTTTAAAAAACTTTATTTCTTTTGAGAGAGAGAGCACGAGCAAGGGGGAGGGGCAGATGGAGTGGGAGAAGACGACTCCCCACTGAGCAAGGAGCCCAGAGGGGGTGGGGGGAGGGGGGGGAGGGCTCCACTCCAGGACCCGGGGATCATGACCCTAACAGAAGGCACACTCTCAACGGACTGAGCCACCCAGGCGTCCCAGTCTTTTAAGTCTTTTAAGAAATAAAATAATGTAGTGAAAATTGAGTTGAAAATAAAACTACAGTTTTAAGGTTTTTGAGTTAAACACTTGAAAATACTGCCAATTTTCTCCTTCCATGGAAAACCCCTAGCTACACCTGAAGTCATGTCATTCGCAGACTGGCAAAGGTGGCATGGTTCCTGGAGTCGTCTTCAAACTGGCACCGATATCTTGGAAAAACTGTGGTCTGTCCCTTCCCTTTACCGGAACCGGGCTCACCTGCAGAGCTCCAGCCCGTGGCAGGTGGGAAACAGATCACCATCCCTGGCAGCCCCAGGACCCTGGAGTCACACGGCTCCCACAATGCAACGCGGCACCACGCCGAACGAAGTGGCGGGAAAGGTCTGGAGGCTCCTCTGAAGTGCGCAGGCGCAGGAGGTGGCGGCCCACTTTGCCGGAGGCCCCGCCCACTGTTCTTGACAGGACGAGGCCCCAGTGTGCGCAGGTGCGCGCGCCCCGCCGCAGCTTCCGGTGCTTTCCTGGAGCCCCCAGGGGAGCCGTCTGTGGCGGGAGACCTGGTCAGAGAGGTGCCGCACCCTCCCCTCAGGGGTCCTTAAGGGGCGCAGGGAGGAGGACGCGGGGAGGAGGAAGACACAGAGCAAGGTGTGCGATGGGGGAGACCTGGGTGGGGAGGAGGCGCGGGGCTCGCGCCCGGGGCCCCGCGCAGCACGTGGTGAGAGGCCCGGGCGCCCGCCGTGCTCCTCACGGGCCTCCCGAACCGGCGTGAGGGCCGCGCAGGGTTCTGGGACCGCCGGCCTGCCCGAGGCCCCGTGTGGTGATTGTGGGGGCTGGGGCGGGCGTTCTCGGGCACCCCCTCCCCCCCCCGGGCGCCGCGCTGCCGTTTGTCGAAGGCGACCTGCCCGCACTGTCGTCCTCTTGCGCTTGCCGGGCGGCAGGGGACTTCGGGGTCACTTTGGACCTGTGGACCCCTTCTCCGCACTCCGGGCCTCGCGCCCAGCGGGCCTGCGGTTCGCTGCAGGTTCGCTGCGGGGCCGCCGCGTCCCCAGCGCTGGGCCGAGGCGCGCGCCCCGCGGGAGCGCCCGGCCCGCGGCGGGACGAGCTCGGCCGAGCGGCGTCGTGTCCTTGACGGCCCCTTCTCGGCGACCGCTGCAGGCAGAGGGGCGGTGGGCGGGTGATGCGCAGATGCGCCTTCTGCGGTGGCCGTTTCCATCCTGCGCCGTTCCCTGGGCCGCCAGACGCCGGGCCCGCGGCCGCGGATGGTGGCGGTTCCAGGGTCCAGGCGGCACTGGCTAGCGCCGTCCGCGGGGGCGCGTGTAGGGCCCGGCGCAGCGCGGTGCATCCGGCGGAGGACGCGAGGATCTGGCCGGAGATCAAGTCGTCCGACGGCCGCAGGCGTGCGTTCGGTGAAGAACGAATTTTGTTTCTAAGGGTAACGAGTAACGGCCTCTCGGAGAAGGGGGAGAAGGGCAAGCCCAGTCGCTCCGACGGACGGCGCGGCCTTTCCCTTCAGGCGGCGTGAATTCGCTTGGAAGCCAGGTCCGCCCGAGAAATGTAAGACTGAGCGAAAGGGCAGTTAAAGGGATCCCAGAGCCCAGGGAAGGCCCCGGGGACCGGCTTGGCTCAAGGACTGTGCATTAGTAGAGAAGCCGCGGGCACGTTCCACACCTTAGGTCGGACGCCCAGCGAGGAGCCGGCGGCCTTCCGGGCTTTCAGGACGGGGGAAAGGCCGAGGTTGCCCCGCTGAGAGACCTGGATAAGGAGTCGCGGGAACTGCGTTCTCTCCGACACGGAGGACAGGGCTCTCCGGGCCGAGCGGCTTTGGTTACGGAATCGGGCCTCCTTGTGCTGCGGGTGCCGCCGGGACATCAGGTCTGACACGCCCCACACCCGCACCCGTAAAGACCTTGAGGGAAAGAACCCCAAATACCGAAAGGTTGAAGAAAGCTTCTCTCTTACGAGTGGGATAAAGGAAGTAATTATTTTCTTTATACTTTTCTGCGTCTTTACAGTGAGCAATTACTACATTTGTTGTTGGAAAAATATTATGAACAGGAAGAATATAAACTAGCCTATAATCATTCTTTCCGCCTTCCTACAAGCAGTTGGAAAAAGCCTGCCGTGATTTCTTCCGAATTTAATATTCTTTCTCTTATTAAGGCTAATTTTGGGAATGAACTGCATTGATAATACAGGTGCTAATCTGTAATAAAGGAAAGGAGGACAGAGGGTAAGTATGCCACAGTGGGGGCCGTGCGGTACATAGAACATGGCACGCGGCCATTTCTGGTACATGGTCTTTGTCTTTGCTCTTTCCTTTTACCAGTGCTCCAGTGATAAAAGGCTGGATTTTGACAGTCAACTTAGTAGCTTTTCCTGTAGACATGACCCTAAATTCTAAGTATTCACCATGCCATTCTGGCAATAATCATGTAACAAAAATGTCTCAGGGCACTGCGCTGCCTAATTTGTTTAAACTGTGAGCAGACACCCATGAAAAATGAGCAGCACACAATAAAGATTGGGTGCATATATAGCTCATATTAAAACAACCTGGTAATTCAATAAACAGTTGTTAACGATTAATTGCTAATAATTTTTTTTGTGATATAAACTTTTAGCTTCTGGACCATCAGAAAATGTCGCTGACTTCACAGAGCTCACATCTTGGGGAAAGAGGTACATGGAAAATGAGTGTACACATAGACATTCTCAAGCGTAATTAGCGAAACGACACCCTGCAATGTGACCTCTATTCCCGGAACACAACATGATGACCCACGAGATAACCGCAACATTCAACAACCCTAGAAAGTTATGTAGAAATGAAAATATTATTGCTTTTACATAATCAAGTCTTGTTTTGTTTTTTACTCTTTTTTCCTCTGTCATAACTTTCGGGAGAAACTAATCACGAGGCACACGTGCACATATATATATATACAGGGACAGACACTCAAAGTACTTAGAGTCTTGGATTCTGTCCTTTTCCTTCCTTCCACAAGTTTTGGCCCCAAGGACATGTCTTAATAACCATCCTTCATGCTAAACTCTCTCACAGATTGTGCTTCTCAGGAATCCAAACTACAACACGTAGGAAATTGGGCTCTGGAAACAGAATGGCCTTTCATAATGGTCTTGAGTATGACCATGATAGCCAGACCTTTGTACTCTCATCGACCTGTCTTCGGATAAGGGCCTCTGCGGAAGAGGCATGGCCTCAAGCAAAGTGTTTGACAGCTGTAGCCAGTGGGCTTTTTCCTCCTGGGTCCTAACTCAGGCATCCTGGATGGGAGGCTGACGTCCCTTCTCTTTTCCTCCTTCCAGGGAGATCAGTGGACATAGCATTGAAACTCTAGTCAGTGAGGTTGCTGCAGGAGGGAGAGTTGGATCCACAACAAGATGGGCACAGAGGTGTGGTGTGGTGAGGGAATGCCCCATGGATGTCTCTGGAACCATGAAAGCCTCTGGGTGATGTACATGGAAGAAAGGAAAGAAGTAATAGAAGAGGGTAGCCAAGCCTCATAATGCTCATCCTGATCCTGTCAGAAAATGATTTACAAACATGCTTACTCCTATGACTTCAGGGATCAAGGGACTTCCTTTTCTCCCCAAATGATCATGTCCATCTCCATGCACTGAACATTTTCTTCCTTTCATTACACATATAGTAAAATCATTAAAGTGGAAATTTCACATACAAGTAAAAATGAGATCAAGTAAATAATGCCAATGGAAGTATCAGATTCTTCACTATTTTGAAATAGGACTTCTGAGGATGGCGTTATCACTAGAAGAAAAGTGCAGTAAAAGAAACCATGGATATTAAAAACACAGTTTATTGCATTCTTGGACTATTTTATTTTTAGGGGAATGCTTATGTATGTAAAAGAGCTGAAATGAAGTTAACAGGCATTTCCTGAATTCATACTTCTAATAAATTGTTTAAGAATATGAGGAGGTGGGATGCCTGGGTGGCTCAGTTGGTTGAGCATCTGAATCTTGGTTTTGGCTCAGGTCATGATTTCAGGGCGGTGGGATCCTAAGATGGGCTCTCTGCTCAGTGGGGAGTCTGCTGGAGATCCTCTCTCCTCCTCCCTCTATCACTCATACTCTCCCTCTCTCTCAAATAAAGTAAATAAACCTTTGAAAAAAGATTTAAGAATATGCGGAGATGAAGATATGAGGGAGAGAGAATCCCCCCCATGTGGTTCAGACCTTTCTGAATTAAGAGTCCATTTTTGTTTAATTTTGTTACTTGTGGGTATCTTTGAGAGAAACTTTGACTTTTTTTAGTACAAGGTAGTGTATAAATTTGGAAATGCAAAGTATAAAAATATTCTTTATACAATTTGGAATTAAAAGTGCCCTAAGAGTTCATTGCAACATGAGAGATAATCAGATCAGCTCCACTGACAGAACATTTGTGATGAAGTTTAGGAATAAAATTGTCTTGGGAGTTGTGGAGAGTAGGACAGTATTATCTTCTAGAAACAGTGCATTATAAAATATGAAATGGAATATGTCCATGGATAATAGTTTGATTTGATTGGTGGCAGGTAAGTGTACAAACTAGTCTGGGGACTGTATTTTAGTAAGCTTTGCGGGTAGTATGGAATCCATGATGATTTTGAGGCAGGGTCTAGTGTTCTCAGAACTACACTTCAGAAGCATAACCTAGGATCAAGGTTTGGGGTGAATTTAAGTGGCTGGAGGTAAGAGGTTGAGCTGTGAAACAGAGTAGAATAAGCATGAACATGAAAAAACATAGTAGTTCTCCAACTTGTAAGTTATGTGACCCAGCCAAGTTTCTTAGCTAGTCTCAGTCTCAATTTTTGAATAGCTATAAATGGAAGCAGAATAGCTATTTCACAGAATTCATATAAGCAAAAAGCAACACGATTTGTAAACTATTTGAGTGTATATTTCCAGTAATTACTAGTTCTTTCTGTCTGTATCTATCAACCGTCCAGGCTTCTATTATCGTATTCTGAGAGTAAAAAAGATGTGCCATTGAACATTAGTAGTGAAGATAAACAGGAGAAAAGAACACCTACATAGCCTACATCTGTGTTTGTACCCCCAACAGAACATGGTTCATTAAAATGAATGGCAATTATGAAATTGTGGCAAATCATCCCGGGACTTCTTTTCCACTGAAAATTGTTAGAATAAAGAACCCTGATTATTTCATAAATGACCAGCTAAAAACGATACT